>JASCZW010009038.1:0-57694 GCA_034211315.2 Aedes japonicus
CATCAAATACGAAAGTCAGGGTTTGCTCACTAAGAATCATACGCTCGGCTTTTTGGAACCGATATCCGCACAACCTGAAAACTCATACCCAAGGAACATTGTTGGTTTTAACATGGTTTTATACCATTATTGAAGTCTAATTCATGCTCTTCAGAACCCTTATAAAACCAAAATTGTTACTTGGGATATAGTTAACTGGGAATCTGGGCATGAGCAAACTGATACATCGGTTAAAACGCGAAACAAATCGGAATGAGGTGGACCGAGGATTTCCATTAAATTTTGTGTAAATTTTCAAAAATTTTGCATTAAAGGGTGTATTCGATAAAAATGGCACACACATATATACTCATCAAAATTAAACTGATTATCGGATTTTCTTGAAATTTTCAGGGAATGAAGAACTACTAATGAGTTTTGATTTACATTTGTTTTATTCAATTTCGTCTCCCATCCCGAATGCCCGCACCTTCCTTTTCACTCCACCCATCAAATTTTGTACAACCGATTTTCCCAGTGTTTTTGTTGTTTTTACCCAAATTTTCTTCAATTCTAGCTCTGTTTTTATAGTTTTGGGATGTTTGCGAAGTTCCGTTTTCATAGTTGCCCAGAATTTTTCAATTGGACGAAGTTCCGGTGAATTTGGTGGGTTCATATCCTTTGGCACAAAATTGACTCCGTTGGCTCGGTACCACTCCAATACGTTTCGAGCGTAGTGGCAGGATGCTAGATCAGGCCAAAACAGAGTTGATCCTTTGTACTTCTTAATGAATGGCAAGAGACGCTTCTTAAGGCACTCTTCCGTGTAAATCGCACCGTTTATTGTTCCGGAAGTGATGAAGGGAGCACTTATTTCACCACATCCGCAAATCGCCTGCCAGATTAGAAACTTCTTTGCAAATTTCGATAGTTTCTTCTTTCGAACATCCTCCGGAACATCGAACTTCGACTTGGCAACGAAATATTCTTGCCCAGGAAGTTGACGGAAGTCGGCCTTGACGTATGTTTCGTCATCCATCACGATGCAACCGGATTTGGTGAGCAGTTTCGTGTAAAGTTTCCGGGCGCGGGTTTTCGCAGTGATGTTTTGTTTTTCATTCCGGTTTGGGGCTTTTTGCACTTTGTAAACATGTAACCCAGCACGCTTCATGGTTTTCTGCACAAAACCGACTGACACCTTAGACTTTTTAGCGACATCTCGAATTGACATGTTTGGACGGTTCCTGAATTGTTGTACGACTTTCCGGGCCATTTTACTGTCCATTGGACCACTTTTACGACCACTCCCTTCCTTCCTTTGGACACTCAGACGCTCCTTGTAGGTTCTTATTACACGAGACACAGTTGTATTTGCAATTCCAAGCCTTTTAGCAATCCACCGGTGGGACGCCCCTGGATTTTGATTGTGAGTGCACAAAATTTTCTCACGGACAATTTCTTGTTTCGACGACATGACTGGAACTACTGAATGTATAACTATGAAACTTGGCAGATGTAAATAGTACACTATGGATAAGATCTACTCAAATTTCTAGGTTTTTTACTCATACGATTCAAAAGTTACAGAAGATTTTCTGTGTGCCATTTTTATCGAATACACCCTTTAGAATTTTATCGATCTTCCGTGCAAGTTCGATAAAATAAGGATGCCTGTGGTCCAAGTAGTCTGAAATCATCGTACAAAGCTAAAGTGTCACCGCAGAACATGGTCTCTACTTCTCGGATAGTGATTTTTTCCGTTACGTAAAAAAACTGTTACGCCTTCCTCCAACCTTTTCAGTTCACGGATGAGTCGTTTTAGGATCTTCGTGTAGTCATGTGTCATGTAGTCATGTAGTCAAAGGTATCTATCGAAGCACAGTAGACAACCGGATGCACTGTTTTTGGGGAACTATTCCACTTACTAGGAAAGTTTTCATCTTTGGAATCAATCACGGAAACTTTATTAATTCCTGCCCTGGAACTAAGTGCATTTCCCAGTTCCACATAATCTTGGTTCAAGTTCAGACGAACTACAACTCAAATTCTTGAAGTAATCACTGTTCTGGTATGTTTTTCCAGGGCGAAAGCTTGTATACTTCTCCACTGTGGGGTTTTCTGGCAAGATATCTTTCATAAGTTCTCTACTTTAGGGATTTCGGAACAGAAGCTTCAATGTCTCAATGATGCTTGTATGCATAAAGGTCTCGTTAAACTTTACACTGCGTGCTATACCATCAACAAGACGAATGTCGTCAGGCCTTTGGGGCATTTTTTTCGGCAGGAACAAGAATACTAACAGCCAATTTGCTCAAATGGTTTGTTTGGAAAGTATTTAAACTTTGGAGAACAGATCCTGTACGTTGAACTGATTTAAAGAAACTTACAGTTTAATAGTACGGTTGCACTACTGCTTATATTACGTGATATAGAGTATCTTGATATCAGCAACTATACATCTAGTTTTCACTGGAAATAATGTACATGTCATTTGATATCTAGATACTCTATATCACGTAATATAAGCTGTAGTGTGAATGAACTATAAGGGCCTCCAAATTGGTATCATGATCATAAAGAAAGGTTTGAATTTTGAAATTCGAACGAGGGTGTAAAGTCTGAACATTTCTGCGATTTTGGTTTGCGATGGTTGTCAAGAGAGACAGATTCTTCTTTCACCTCTCCCACAACTGGAGCTTGCAATTCAGCATGGTAAACAGATTTATTAGCATTGAATTTTTGAAGGTCCAAACTGTCCAATACCGGCAGAAGAGGATCGGGGTGTCACTGAACAATGTACCTTTTCAGTGATTCGCAATTGTTGTATCTTGATCAGCATTTCGGAACCGTGCAGTCGTTTAGCACTTAATCTGGACAAAAATGTTGATTCCAGATGTGGTTATTGAATTGATGCAGCTTTTCTACATAGCCCCCAACTACTTCTCGACAGAAGAAATATAGTATGCTATGTGCGAAAAATAGCGTCTGTTCTGGCAACCAGCGGTTGAGTAAGAAACGCTGTATCTGTAAACTACACATTAGGTGGCAGTCGCACCAAGGCGATGTAGTCAGCGCGACCCCGGTAAGGAAGGTGCATGCTGAAATCTTACGAAAAATGGATGTATCCTTTATACGGTATATAATTTCGGATCATCCATGGAGTTCCCAAGTATTGTATAGTAATCTTAAATTATTGTTTCCTTCGTGACAATGATAATGCAGGTCTGTCTACAATTGCAGCAGGACCACAATCAGCAGACATGCAGGCAATTCGGAGATAATTTTTGTTATCATTTTGTATTGTAACACCCCTTCGCAATATTTGTTATGCTATTTCAGCTTCACATTTATGCAGTTTTAGACCACCCAACCCATGTTATGTTGAGATAGGCTGATTTTTAACGTTTGTTTTTAGAAGGGATCAAACGACTAATTCTACTATAATTTTTTTCCTTATCCAAACAAATTTAATGATTTGAAAACTAAAATTCTTGATGATCCTCCATTTTCTATTGCACAGATATAAAGAATTATCCATGGAGTTATCGGAGAATTCAAATTTCCTTCATTTTTTCTCTTTCTTTTTTTCGTGTGGATTTGTTAAGTTTCCCTTCTTGGGCAGTAATCATAATCATATGAAATTTATTTCGGCTTACTGTTTACTCAAATTATATTTGCCATTCTGCTAGGCTGCTCGGTGATAAACTTTCCTTCATTACATCGCTTTAGAAATTTTCGACATTTCAGAGTTTATATCATCTAACTTCGCAGCAGAAGAGGCAAATAGCGGCATTTTATTTTAATATGTATATTATTTAGTATCTCATTACAACATCGTATTATTTTCATCATATCATCACTGTATATTATTATAATCATAATAAAATTATTAATTAAAAAAATTAATACTAATTAAATTTCATCTACTTCAAGGTAACAGGAAGTTGATTCCAGATAGTACAGATATTTTATTGCATGGTATCTTGAGGTGTTTTTCTATTAATGTAGATCATTGGATATAAATAAAATTATTGAATGCTCTCGAATTCTTCTGTTTATGTTTATCTATATGTCATGAATACACACATATTTTGTAATTTTTAATGTATAATCAAATGTTTTATGTTTTATTTATTTGCAAAATGATCTTCACATTCCAGAGTAACATTCATCTGCCACTGATTGAACTGTCAAGATGCCAAAAGCTGCATATTATTATCATATGCCTATTAATACTGTTTTAATTATTTCATCATGTTTTTTTAAAATTACAGGATGACGAATTTCAACTATGACATATCAATTAAATATTCTGGTATATTTCATTGCTCTATTACATGCTAACATGAATTGCATATTATGACTATATATATATATACTATATATATATATATATATATATATATATATATATATATATATATATATATATATATATATATATATATATATATATATATAATAAATACTGGGTAGGGAGGGAGCATCATCAGGGTATCTTTCAAGCTGAAAGTGGACGATGGTTTGATTGACTGCCTGAGTCTAGGAGGGAATAAACGGCATCATTTTCTTTATCTACCGATTCGATTATGATGCTGTGAATTCTACTCCAACAGTTTCAGTGAGATTGACGCGCCCCCCTTAACAAGCCATCCTGTAGAAAGCTTAATAAGTATTGCGAATTGGTTTAATCGACTTGTTGAATCGTATCGTTGGAAGGAGATTCTCAATTTCCCGTAGATTTCGCGTGAGCGTCTCTGCTTACGGGTCCACCCCTCCGTTTTTAGCCCTTCATACAGCAATATTGTGAATTCTGATCGGTGGCCCAATTTGATCTTGCTATTGAGTAGAGCTGCATCCAAGGGATGGTGGCTACCTTACATACATACATACAGTTATCATTCAATATGAAAATGCCGAGTGAATTCAGCTAGAGGTTTAACCGAGCCCATAAATATTTTTTAAGTGTGTGGAACATCATTCATCGCACCTTCTGTCGAGAGTTTACTCATGTGTGAATTTGATAAGTAATTCTCACGATCAAAATTTTCAGGGTAGAATAAAAACTACAAAGTACATTGGGTTGTTCGAAGTGATGACTAAGTTTAAGTCATTTTTATTGTACAATGCAATATTGTTTGAATTAATGTATATTTCAAGACAAAGCTTAGCATTTATGAATTGTTCAATAGTATGTGGCCCAAAATCAACAATATTTTCTATTAGAATCGATTTGTAGAAATATTTCCGATTGATGCAAAATTTTTGAAATATTTTGGAGAAACGGCTGAAATATTAATGCTTAAAACCTGACCACTTTTCGTGATGGTCGCAATTCGATTTTTGTAAATTGTACCCCAGTAGAGAAAATAGCGACGTAGTCCTACGTAAAAAAAAAGATTCCACCTCAAAGCTGTTAAAAAACTAAGGAATGTATCGAGAATAAGCTACCCACGTTCATTTGTGTAGTACGTGTGTATTTGTGATGGTTTTAATGTGTTCGACAAGCTGTGCACATGCCTGTTTAATTGCTGGTAAGGTTTAAATTTTTCGTTTTTAAAATGTTACGTATTGAAAAAGTAAAAATTTAGGTTTTGGACACATGGCTACGCGAAAAGGGTGTGACTATGCGACAATTGGCAAAGAGCTTTGGAATTCCATCATAACTAAGTTTGGGTAACACTATTCTTTGGATGAACTGCCAGGAAGAGGCAGAAAACTCGGATCTTCCAACCCTAAACTGGATCAGGAAGTGGTAGTTCTAATTCAAAAGAACAAATCAATGACGACGATACGTGATTTGGCTAGTGAAACGGGAACCAGCGTCGGAATGATTCAACGTATCAAGAAAAGGAAGAACCTGAAGTCCTTCAAGAAGAATCACCGTACAAAGTGCAGAACAGAAGCAACGCGCAGCAACAAGGACCTGGAAATTGTATTCGCGAGTTTTGCAGCGACCGGATGTATGTATTTTGATGGACGACAATACCTTTGTTAAAGAGGACTGAAAACCCCTTCCAGATCCACAATCCACAATACTAACGTAGAGAAGAATGTAAACAATGCAGCCAGGTTGAGTTAAGTGCAGAATTTTGGTTGAAAAGTGCTGGTACGACAAGCAATATGTTCCTGCTGTATGAAGTCTACAATTTTACACACTACCGGAACAATCAATGAGAACATCTATCAACCTTAATGTCTGCAGAAAAGGTTGTTGCCTTATATTTAGAAGTATAGTACTATCCATTGTTTTGGCCAGATTTATGCGCATTACGCCAAAACAACTCTCAATTGGCTCACGGAAAAGGGTAAAGATGTCGTTGGGAAAGAAATCAATCCGCCAAATTGTCCTCAGCTTCAGCCCATCGAACGCTATTGGGCCGATTGTGAAGAGGGTCTTCAAAAAGACTGGTTAGGCAGCTGAGAATATGCAGGAGTTCATAAAAATTGGGGTTAAGGCGTCCAAAAAATGTGGTGAAACACTTGTCCTTGAATCGGGATTGAAACACTTGTCCTCGGGATTGAACTTGATGAAGTGTTCGATCATAAATTCGCAAATTCGTGCATGAATAATATTAATTTCATCCGTTCTTCATAATGCTCAAGTTCAATCCCGTACAATAAAGAATCATCCATTTGATCGAATAAAACATATTTTTTTATATGGTTTGAAAGAAAAATATGTTTATAATTGTTTTTTTTTCCTCTGTTCGGGACATAAACCACTGTGACCAGTAATTTGATCTTTTGTAGTATATCCCGTAGCCTTTGTTTAGTGCATGTCGAGTTACCTCATCACTATTGAAAAATGATGAAGTTTTCGGTGTTGTTACAGTTGTCATTATTTGTTTTGTTGGCAGTGAATCGATTTTTATTGAAAGTTTCCGCTATTTAAACCCTTTGAGTAGTGAGAGCACTCTTCGAAGGCGCGCCCCTTTATCAGTCAAAATCAGATTCATTGCAAAGAAAACAAACTATGGCTCCGATACTGACCATGCATCAGAACCCTAGTCATAACCAATTCAAACTATAGAACATCAAATAGACAATGAGAATTCACATAAATGAAGACTGACCACGTTTTACTTATTCTAAGCTCATTCTCGCACAATTATAAGACATAAAATGTAATTAGGACTAAAATATGTTCCTTTGACTCTTAAACAAATAGGGTAACGGGATGTAATGTTAGCCTAGCTTCTTGGTTCGGCCTATGTACCAAATATGTCATTATTTCGACGATAATCATCAAAATCATGATGTAGAAGGAGATGTTCGCTCATCACCATGAGGCACCAAGAGTGAACAACAATGTTTTTGGCTAGAATGAAAGATATGAAGAGAAAGTTTCAATAGTTCCGCTAGTGTGCGGCAGGCTTGGAAAATATGACAGATGTTTTTAGGAAAATTGAGCGAAAAGGGCATGTGTACAGTGGTACTCGAACCAACGACATTTTTGCCTAACATCCCACTGCGGGGTAGGTCGAAGCACGGACTAAATCCGCCACTTAAACAGGCCACGCCTGTTGCTATCAGAATGACCGATCTATTTCAAAGCAATTGAGACATTATTAATAAATTTGTAATTGTTCACTTTCGCGTAATTTTAGATTTCTTTAACCTTTTAACCCACCATAACTTAACTGGTTAAGCTGAACAGATTATCTACACGTTCTTCGAATGATCTAAACTTGCCGAAATTGAACCTTTAAGCTGAATAATGCAGCTCAGATGTACAGAAAATAGTCACACGTGATAAACTAACAGGTCACATAGGTAAAATAACAATGATTTTACATGAAAACCATAGACCCAATGTTAGGAACATCTTTTGTTTCTAGGTTCCCAATTATGGCCTGTTGTATGGAAAGCGTAGTGAAAATGTTGTTATTAGTAACATTTACAATACAAATGTCTGAGTTTTGATTGAATATTTTTCATATGGCTCATCTTAACACAAATTAAAGGAACAAAATTTGTGTAGAGTGAATAATAATGTTTTGATTGTCGAATGACCGTTTAATCATATGTAAAAATCACTCAAGTGTTTCTTAGCAGTTTAAATATAGTTTGATTTGTAATTTTGTGTTGTTGGGTGGAGCGAATACAGCTGGGAATGCCTTGAATCAGAAAATCAGAAAAAAAATCGTACATAGCCAACATTTAATAACAAATCTATCGAATGGGACGAACTTGCATCCATGAATAGACCCAATTTAATGCCTATGGACCAACATTACATCCATATCCCCCGAAAGTTCTTGACTTTATAAAATGAATTGTGTAACTTTTCGTGACACATACTACTAGATGGTTTATTGAACATATCTTAGCCAGTGTATAGCTAGTTAAATTATGCTTCCAGCTCATATACTTCATGAGTTATGATAAAAAATGTAATTGATTGTTCCATATTAGGCTGAGTCAAGGGACACATACCCTATGAGTCAAGGGACACATACCTCTATGTTGAATTAATTCGGACTAGGGTTCGGTGGTAGATCTGATACCCTGGAACGCACCATGAAAAGGTGATTTACCCACGTTACGGGTCTACACAACAGCCTACTCAGTAGTATGAATCACACCTGATGTTAGTGCCTTTATATAAACGTTCTACGACGTGGCAGTGAAAAAATGACTAGAATATGTGATACTTTCACTACTGGTATCACATGCATGTTTAGAGCATGAAATAAGCCTTCTCACCGTAGACAAGGTGGAAAATTTGACCCACGAGAGCGATGTTTACTTTCAGGTCTTGTTGAATATAAACGGGGCTCATTTTTTGCCATTGTAAGGCGGGAAAATCCAGGCCAGCCCCACAGGTGGATTGCGAAACTGTTTGAAATCGACAGTTTAACCGTGTCCCGTGTGTTGGAATCGTTTAATGAGACCAAGCGGCGAGGTGGTAGTGGAAGAAAAGCGAAGACGACCAACCCCGTGAATCAAGGAAGGCGAGGGACTACTTCGCAATCCGAAACATTCGTGGCCAAGAATTCCAATTCTTCCGTCTGGCTCGTCCAGCAGACAATGAAGCGGGCCTTCATGTCTTCAAGTTGAGGAAGGCGCCTAACTGAACCGATAAACAGAATACGGTGTTCAAATCCCGCGCAAGGAAGCTGTATAGCGGACGCCAAGCAGATTACCGGCCTGGAATTTTTCATCGACAAGTCCCGCCTGGATATTCCGGAGATGTTTTGAAAGAAGAAGGTCGAACAATTTGCCAAGAAGTACTTGGTGTGTCAGGCGATCTGTGGGTGCGGCAAATTCAGCAAGCCGTACAAAACGACCGGCACCATCAACGGCCAAACATACAAAGACAAATGCGTCCAGGCTATGGCGAGAACAGTGAAACAACTTCGATCTATGGTTTGTTTGTAAGGCGTGCTCTACCTGGGCCTTAATACTTCGTGTCGGCCCAATATGATCGCGGACACATCTACAAGATTCTGTCACTTCTAGAGAAAGGAGAGTCCAGCGAGCGGAAGCCTGGTTCCAGCCGTTCCACCGTTTTAAGCGACCGGAGGATTCAATAGAATTTTAAACCGAAGACGCAAGGCAAGTTGCCACTTCTTTTCGTTCGTTGGTCAGGGAGTTCAGTGCGACCGAACAAACGGTCAAGAAACATGTGGCCAAAACGGATATCCACATGCGAAAGCGTCAGCTCAAGGCAGCCGTGTCGGAGAATCAAGCGGAAACCCAGAAACAACGGCTGAAGATTCTGGTCAAAGAAATCTTTCCGGCGAAGCGGATCGCATTGGTTGGACGATGAGACAACGACGAGGCGTACCTCACGTTAGATGGCGATGACTGGCAAGGTAAAGGCTACTTTATCTTCCCGACAAAAGAAATAAGCAGCGTTGTCACGTCCCCTCTTCTTTTTGTTGGGGCTGGCAGTGAACAGCGAGATCTACAGTACGAAGTGCCTACCTTAAGTATCGCCTTCAGTAAAAAGTACCACCAGGATGACGACGTGGTATTTTGGACGAATCTCACTACTCGAAGCGGGCACTGGAGGAACTGGAGTGGTTGTGTATTGCGGTGGTGCCCAAGCATGCCAACCCTCCCAACGTACCCCAGCTCCAGCCAATGGAGAAGTTCGGGGCCAATTTGAAGATGAAAATATGTTCAAATAATTTCGTGGCCAAAATGGCCGCGAGTGGACTTGTTTTCTCTGCTGTCAGTTTTTTTTCGCAGGTTTTCACTAAATTTGAACAAAATTAATTTGAACCAGTTCGGCAGTGGCGGAAAAGTGAAGTGCTATAACCGGTGCAGTGGATAGTGGAATTTTCGGAAATTGAATCTTCCCGTTGGAGGTTATTTCTTTAAGATGGCTTCTTTACTGTCGTTCTCCTGTAGTATGTTGCATCTATGCACAACCAACGATTGGCAGCTGGTCGGCACCAATACCGCCGCGGGGACGTTTATGTGATGCCACCAACACACTGGCCGAGTGTTTTGTTCTGAAAACGGATGAGCACTCGCAAATTGATTAACGGGAGTTTCTCTTAGGTGATTTGTGAACATGCAGTTAGATAAAAGATACAGTCGTGAGTCTTGCCTATTTCTGCAATTGAATACCGGATCAAACATTCAGCTAAGTATTGTATTAAAATATTACTGTTCCGGTAGAATGAAGATATATTGACAAATTTGTATTTGTCATTTTCAATCATGGGATCAAATTTGTTGCATATCCAGACGTGCATCTTATCGTCTTTTCCTTCTTCTGGCTGTCTCTCTTTTCTTCTACTAATTGTTTTGTGCGTTTTTGCTGTTCGATATGTATAATCCTTGCGGTATGTATGTTGGATTAGTGGCCGGGCAGGAAGATACATCGAAAGAGGAGAGAGATATATGAAACTATTTCTTCATGAGAATGGGTTTGCCCTGAATTCAACAACTACTCTCATACTTTCTCCTATCTAATATGCCTTCCCCTTCTCTTGTTATTTTTTGCTCTCTGTAATGGCACAGACCTATTGGTCATTAGCTGACACTTATCATGTTGTCGAGTTAGTTCGTTTAAAAATTTTGTTTTTAGAGCTGCGGCCGCTGATATCTATTATTCTCGGTTATTTCGATTCAAATTTTCACATTAATAGTATTAACAGTGATAAACTATCACGTTTAATAAAAGGTTAACTATAAGGTACATCTCCTTACAATCAACAATCAATAACTTTTGTAACCTGTAAACATTGTAGTCGACATTTAATTGCAATATTTGACAGTTGGTGAAATGTTTGGACGCTTTTAACTTTCAGTCGGCGCTCACTAATCTAAATCCAAACAGAAGTAGTGATGTGGGCGAGTGAGGTATGTGTGAGTGTGTGTGTGTGTGTGTGATGGGGGTGAGGGGGGGAACATATGGTTTTGGGTCGGCGCTGTCTTCTTTCTTTTCAGAGAGCGAGTAATGGCGCTATAACCATAAGCCATAGGGAGCTAGGACTATAGTTAATGCTAAAGTCCCAACCGTTTGAAGATAAATGGAGCATCACTTAACCTTCTTAGACTAGATGCTCCCAACGACCATTTTTGAATACATTTTTGTTCTGTGCACCAAACAGGGCATTCTGTTCAACTATTCTCTCCGACTATTCATTTCCTTTTTCCTTTGATATCTACTGAAGGCTACGTGGGTTCCCCGTGTCTTCTTAAGGTAGATACCAAATCCTCCCTATCACCAACGGTTGCATGGACGTGGCCAGGTGAGCGATCGAGGAGTGTTTTCGTGGTGATTGTTGCGTGAAGAAACGTATCAGAAACTGGTTTCGTTTCATGGTGGCATGCAATGTCTTCAACGAATTATTCCTCATCGTAGCTCCATCCACGAGGTGTGCAACCGTCAATGCTAATGCTAATGATAAATAATTTCGTGGCCAAAATTTGATCAAAAAGGCGACCAAGGAACTGAAGAATAGATCATTGCAGGATGGCGTCATCAACGCAGTTTCGACAGTTCAGGGAATTTGTTTACGTGGGCTTATTCGGTAAGATCGGTTTGAGATTTTGTAATCTAGATTTATTACGATTGAAGTAAAATTGCAGGAAAACAGACACCAGTGCTTATTTTTGCATCGTTTCCTGAATCTAATCTTACAGAATCCAGAAAAAGCCAATAAAAAGTTTCGACCCGGCAATATACATTCGGTAAAAAGGAAGCTTAGCTGAGTATTTTCCTGTATTCTGTATTACCTGAACTTGAAGTAGAAAAAGAATTTGACTTATTAATAAAAACTTTGATCAACTCACCCACATTACTGTTTGACCAAATTTTGATCGGAACACCCTTTATATCTCTAACATCGGACTATGTGATTTCAGAAACAAGTGTCGAACTACAAAAATAAATTTCATTAAAGACTTGAAATACCTATCCATTTGAAAACATTAGCTTTGATAGCAGAAAAATAGAATGACAGGAGATTTCTATCGATCCATACGCCAAGAACATATCCATTGTCTCTATTTGGAAGTTGTTTGGACCACCTATAGCAGGAAATTCTAATTTCTACAAACTTTCATAAATAGTGGACACTGAAAATTGTCAACCATGATACATCACCCTATTTCCGTTTAGGATAAACGATCCAACCATGAACATAAAGTGCGTGGGGGTGTACTCCATTACAGCGCGAAGTTACAAACCTTGAACTATCTGGAATATCCAATTCAATCCACAAATCAGGCAACGATTTAAGAGCATAACCACACATTCAACCACCGCCATCGTCGAATAGGGCGCGCATAATCCTCCTAAACAGCATCGCGCGGAACGGAAAGCACAGCTCACAGAATACTCCCACTCATGCTTAGATATATATGGACCAGGGCGGGGTGGAGGAGGTTCAGGGAATAACCTAACCCGCTGGCTGTTGGATTGCGTCGGTGTTTGTATCGGTGTTTGCTGTTGTTGTTTTCTTTCTTTCCGTTTCTAAAGCGTGGGGTAGATTTATTTTTCTTCTTATATTGTTGTTACTGCCTTTAGAGGCTTCCCACACGATTTGAACAACCAACAACTGACAGAGCCAAGATGTCTACAGCGTCTTGCTTCGCTCTATCGCTCCTATGCCTGCTGAGCTGCCTCGAAACTGAGATTCTATATCAGCAACAAAGCAACAACCAAACAACTCAAATTTGAACTCAAAACGTGCGGAGTATTAGAGTCGGCGAGAGATGTCGCCTCGTGAGAGAGGCAAAAAGAGAGTTGTGCTACTTGGATGGATGGTTAGAGGTTGAATTGAATTGGATTCCGCTGCCAGCCAGTCGACTTGGTTGCGTTTGAACAGTTTGTTCTCGGAGTTTTCACTGGTCAGAGGCGACTTTGTCGCTCGCGCGCGCAGTGAGCAACCGCACTGAAAAAGGCAGCGAAAGAGAGAAAAACGGAGGTGTAGTGAGCTGAAATCAAATAAAAATATAGGAAAAAGTGTGATTTTCAAGGGGATTTTGCGGCTTTGGTAGATCGGAGGTAGTTGAACGTGTTGAAGATCGGAAGGGAAAGTGTAAAATTTGCCTTAATTGTAAAAGTGGAACGAAAATCCGCCCGGAAGTGCCTGGAAAAGTGATTCTTTGCGTACAATTTAGACTCGGATCGGGAAGAGTGTAGAGCAGTGCGACTCTAAGGCAGTCGAATATCAGCAGACAAAACACTACCACAGTGATAGGGGATAGGTGTTGGTACGTTTGGCTGACTGGTTGGGCCTGTTAGTGCCCGCGATGACGACTGTTAGCTGTATTTAGAAGCATCGGTGCGCTGGTGTGTACGGCAAGCACACCACTCTAAACGGCATGATCCCATATAGAACACTGGTTGGGAAAACGTACTCGGCGAACTGTAGCTGTAAATGCGCGACATATTAGTGCGCACGGGTATATTATTGTATCCGCCGTCGTTTCGGTTTGGCTCTCTCTCTCTCAAGGGGTAATGAGATGTGTTTATATAAGTACACAGAAACGCAAAAATAAATTCATTGAAATTGAAAATAATTCTAAAGTGAGGAGACAGTTTCCAACATGAATTATCATCGAGAAATTCCTTCGATTCGCTTGGCAAAAGTGCGACGACGACGAAACTCGTGCGAGGAAAATAAAACGAGCAATTAATTTCAAGAGAAGGAAAAACTACTGCTAGTAGCTCTAGCGAAGGCAAGAAATTAGTGTAAATATCAGCGACGTGATTAAAAATAAAATGCCCAGATTAATTGCCGTCGACGTCGTTCTGAACGTCGTCGTCGGCATTTGGATGCTGTCTCTGGCGGCGACTACGATGGTTTATGCGTCGTCGTCAAGCGATGGCCAGTTGACGGATTGGGACCAGGATGCCACTGGGATCGCCTGTCCCCGTCTCTGTTCGTGCCTTGGAAATGTCATCGACTGTTCGGAGAAAAGCTTGCAAACGCTGTTCCCCATTCCAGTGTGGGTGGAAAACCTGTAAGTATCAATACTCGAGTTGGGGCGGAATGGAATCATCAAAACCGTTGGACAATGGTAATTGTTCTGAGAAAACGTGGAAATTGAGCCCCAATTGATTCGCCTTCAAGGCGGACACGTTGGGTTTGTCTAGCTTTTGAGTTTGAGTGCTGCAAGCGTTGGGTCGAGTATTTATTTTATCGCTTATCGGAAGAATGGTTCACATATGGCTTCGTTGGCTGGAGTCGAGTTGAATGCTACCTATGTGGATGCGACGGCGGTGGCTGGGGTGTCCGCCGGAGAATAGAATTGCTGTGTATGGCTTTCGAGTATTTGTTTGAAATGCACTCGGTCGTCAATAGGCACACCAATAGCCAATGGTTGTCGATATCAGTCTAGTACGGGAACAATCGTTTGATCTAGAATGTGGGGTATTGAGCACAGATTTGATGTTTCAGTGTTGGGTGTTTTTCAGTATCAGCTCTCAGAATTTACTTCATTTGAATCAATTAGAAGAATCAGAGTTAGGAACATGTGACTAATCTAGTTTGTTGACAGAGAATTACCATTCCAAATGATTGTGTTTATTAAATGGGTTATCTCAGCCAACGGTTGTTATGACAGTATATTGAAAATAGTTTCAAGCAGTAGACAAAATCCAATAAGATAAAACAGAATTTTGATGCATAAAACGTATTATTTAATACTCAAACTTTGTTATTTGTTTAAGTTTTTATGCATCTTTGGAGGTATCAAATAAATATATTCGATGGAAGGTCTGCATCCGCAATAATATAGACTCTCAAAATCTGTTTCAATCTAAAAGTTTTTTTTTAACTTACTTGTTTATTTGTGAGGCTCAAGTACCATAGGCATAACGGAGCCGAGTTCTTTTTCATTTTTACAACGACAATTACTTACTAACTAGGTTAATTTTGGAAAACCGAAAAACCCGCGGGTTGGTCGAGGTTAGGGATTACAATGATTCTGGTAGAAATGGGGAAGTAGGAATCTTAACAGGGGAGGGGACGAGATGGATATGTTGAAACGACAGCTAAAAGAGGATCAAACGAATACATCAATTTGTTTCAAGAACTTGTAAATTAGCCCCATATAGTCCTAGTCCAGCTTACCCAGCACATCTCTGTTATCTTCCTTCTCTGGTTTCCCTCGGGCCCGTAGGGATGCGCAAAGATCAGATCTGGCAAGTCTGAGAGCCCTATTCGATAGAAATGAGAGCCTAACAAGTAGTGATTGGGCATTAGACGACAAATTACCTTGATAAAATCCCAGCTAATATCCAACCCTATGAACCACGCTTTTTTCGATACCTGTGGGAGAATGGAATGTAACCATCTGCCCAAATCTCCTGCATCCCATTTTTGTTGCCAGCTGATTAAGGCCTGTTGACGGAAAATAGCAAAAACTTTGTTGAAGGCGATTTGTCGATCATAAATATCGCCTGCCATAGTGCTCACCTTGGCAAGTGAGTCCGCTTTCTCATTACCCGGAATGGAGCAATGAGAAGGGACCCATACCAACCAAGCTGATGGTGTAGGAATTGTTTGATAGGGCACTCAAAAGAGATCTGAGTATTTTGCTGGCCTTATTGAACGAATAGCCTGAAGTGAGCTGAGACTATTCGTAAAAACGTAAAATTGATCAGAGGGAAGACAGGCGATTCGCTCTAATGCATAGCGCATAGCCTTCAATTCTGCGACGTATACGGACCAAGGATTTTGAAGTTTGAAGGAGGTGCTATGAATTTTGTTAAAAACACCAAATCCAGTGGAATCATTTGTTTTTGAGCCGTCATCTGATATGGCCAAACTAACTTGCAAAAATTGATGGATTGTACTCCGAACGGAGTGGATCTGGTACTCCATGAGCTTCTTGCTTCATGATCAGATCAATAACTACA
This sequence comes from Aedes japonicus, assembly GCA_034211315.2. Lineage (NCBI taxonomy): Eukaryota > Metazoa > Arthropoda > Insecta > Diptera > Culicidae > Aedes > Aedes japonicus. The sequence continues at coordinate 16,316 of JASCZW010009038.1, forward strand.
GTAGAACTAGAGAAGTCTTGGGAGTAATCACGATTAGGAACATTCGAAGAAGGGCTCACCTCCACAGTCATGTAGAAATAGTACAGTGTAATGAACATAGTTTGAGAATTTCGTTCAACTAGCTTTTCAAATTTATAATGTCCTGCTTTTTCCCGGGTAGCGCCCGCTTCATCAGAGCCCAATATCTTTTGATTGAGCGTGACTTAGGACGATTTGGAAAGGTGGAGATTTTGGTACGATACTAACTTTATTGATTGCATACTACTTCACTTGCGGATGGTGATGAAAAATTGGCTTTTGATCTTGGGTAACATTTGGCAACATATGGGGGCACAAATTGTAATATCTTATATTGGGAGCGTCACTAAGAAGTTAGCTTTTGAACGTTAATAACTTATACATTCCTCGTTAAAATTTATTCTTCATTCTTTCTTAGCGTTGCAAGCTTATTGCTTTCGCAGGTAGCTTATTGCTTGCTCTCAACTGTGTGTTCTAAATGCACTTCCATAGTTATTAACTTAGTATGATTGTGTGGCAGCCCGTAACGCTGGTAGATCACCTTTTCGTGGTACGGGATATCAGATCTACCACCGAACCCTAGTCCGAATTAATTCAAACTAGGGAACATATTTGTTTTTGTAGTCAAAGGAACGTATAATTGGCCTTATTACATTTTATGTCTTGTGAAAAGTGACAATACTCGGGTTACGCCACCGAGGATGAGCTTGGAATAAAAAAAACATGGTTAGTCTTCATATATGTGAAATCTTATTTTCTATTTGATGTTCTATAGTTTGAATTGGTTATGACTAGGGTTCTGATGCATGGTCACTATCGGAGTTATTGTTTGTTTTGTTTGCAATGAATCCGGTTTTGACTGATAAAGGGGCGCGCCTTTGAAAAGTGCTGTCGCTCACAAAGGGTTTAAACAGCGGAAACTTTCAATTAAACCTGTTTCATTGCCAACAAAACAAACAATGACAACTGTAACAACACCGAATACTTTATCATTTCTCAATAGTGATGAAGTAACTCGACATGCACTAAACAAAGGCTACGGGATATACTACAATAGATCAAATTACTGGTCGCAGTGGTTTATGTCCCGAACAGAGGAAAAAAAAATGATTGTGTGGCAAGTACACAAACGAGATTTTTTTCTTAACGGGGTAGATGTCTCAATGTCTACGGGTAAGGGGCCAACCGTGTTTCGAGCAGAAATTCAAGCAATTCCTTGATGTTCTTTAATATACTAGAAACTATAGATATTCAAATATCTGTATTAAGTCTGATAGTTTAGCAGCACTCAGTGCTTTAAAATCAGCAACATTTAATGCTAAACTTGTATGAGAATGTGCTATGTCACTTCAAAAATTGGCCTGTCGAAACTAAGTTAACATATTTTAGGTTCTCGGCCACTGCGGAATTCCAGGAAATGAAAAAGCCGACATGTTAGCAAGACTCGGATCTTCTCAAAAATTCATAGGACCAGAACCATTCTGTGGAGTTTCTGCATGTTCTCTTAGGATGGAAATGGGTAAAGTGGTGACCAAACGGCACAACACTCACATTGCTTGGCAAGGGAAATGGTTTATAAATCCGAACATTTCAATAACTCGCAAAATTCTTGAATTATCAAGAATGATCTCAGTACTTAAACTGGTTTAATAACAGGGCATTGTCAATGAAAATATCAGCTGAAGCTAATAGGAAAACTTTAAGGGGATATGTGTCGATTGTGGCGCATAGAAAAGGAAGACACTCAACACCTGCTATGTCATTGCACAGCAATATTTAATAAAAGGCGTACATTTCTGGAAAAGGGGCTTGCAGAACCCTTTGATATTTGGAATGCAGAACCCATACAAGTAGTGCATTTTATTCGAAATGTAATACCTGGCCTTTGGGTCAGTCCATGTCGGTCGCTTCGCATAATGATGATACGGCATACTGATATTGCAATATCAAAACGGGGATGTGATAGATCTAAGAAATAGTCGCAGTGATGAATATACCCAACATATGAAAACAAATCCTAGACCAGACCGGGAATCGAATTCAGCCACCTCCAGCATGGTGTTGCATTCTAGTCACGCCTTTACAAATTGAGCTAAGGGAGGTTCCAATTTATTAGCTTTTGCTTTAATCGATTGAAAATCTTTTTAAGCATCTTTTGAAACATTCAATTAACATTCTTCTCAAAAGAAAACTTTTGAAAATAACACAAATAAGAGGTCATGTCTTATAATAACGTTTTCCAGACTCAATATACTAAATATAGACAAATGTTTTTGAAACTCTCAGGGAATAAATAAACACATATTAGCTATGTTTTTGAAAAGTTGGTTTATTTAACCTCCTCTCTCACCTCCTGCCCGCACCTTGAACATAACGCTACCCATCAAGTTCTGTACAACACATGAGCCATCTTTCTGACACTCTTTCATCCATTCTTTCTTGAAATCCATATCGGAAACTCTTCAATTTCCCTGTTTTCCAAGGCTTGCCATAATCGTCCAGAATAGTTTTTTTGGGCGATGTTCTTGCGAGTTTGGCAGATCTGCATCCATGGGCACAAAAACAACATCGTTGGCTTCGTACCACTCCATCACCGGTTCCGCGTAATGGCACAATGCCAGATCCGGCCAGAACAGAGTATCACCTTCGTGGTAGCAGAGGAAGGGCAGCCGGTGCTTCTGGAGGCATTTTTTATATGTTTGGCCGTTTATGGTGCCGGTTGTTATGTATGGCTTGCTGAATATGCCGCACCTACAGATTTTACTTGCCACACCAAGTACTTCTTGGTAAATTTGTCGACCGTCTTCTTCCGGAACATCCATGTGAGACTTGCCGACGAAAAACTCCAGGCCGGTGCGGGATTTTGCCACCGCATTCTGTTTATCCGGTCGGTTAGGCGCCTTCCTTACCTTGAAGATGAACCAGCCGGAAGCATCGTCCTTCTTGGCCACGTTGCGAATCAAATGGTCCGAACTGCGCTTGAAGTAATTCCTCACTTCCTTGCGTTCACGGGGTCAGTCGTCTTCGCTTTTCTTCCAATGGCACCTCACCGTTGGGTTGTCTGAGTCTCTTTGAACGATTCTACCAAACGGGACACGGCCGAATTGTCGATTTCCAACTGTTTCGTGATCCACCAGGGACTAGCCTGTTTTTTCCAGGACCGAATTCATTATTTTTGTAGAAGCACTTTTTGCTTGGAAGCCATCTTGATTACCACCTGACAGATTGTGTCGAAATTTTGCACTTGTAAACACTACACTGAAAACTATATTGGCCCATCATCAATGTTTACCCAATGCATTAAAAAGTTATACTCAAAAGAAGCTGTTGCATTTTTTTCGAGTACAATCTTTACTCAACAACTTTATTCCATTAACATGGTTCCGAAATTTTTGTTGCGTCCAAATATTAAATGACTTAAGCTTTACTATGAAGACCATCGAGACAGGATTCATAATGTCTACGGGAAGGTCTACCTCAAGGAGTGTCTACAGAAGCGTCTGCTTTCTCTGTTGAAGCAACACGAGGGCCCGACGATCTTCGGGCTGGATCTAGCTTCGTGCCACTATTCAAATGTGGTCCTGGAGTGGTACGAAGCCAACGGGGTCACTTTCGTACCCAAGGACATGACCCCCCCCAACGTATCGGAACTAAGGCCGATTGAAAAATACTGGGCTATTATGAAGCAGGCACTACGGGAGCATCCCAATGTGGTCAAACCAGAGGAAGACATGAAGAAAAAGTGGGTTTTCGTACGGAAGGAGATGCAGCCAGACGTTGTACAGAACCTAATGAGGGGAATTTGAACCTAATGAGTGGAGTCGAATAGGCCCTGCTGGAAGCGGTTGGTAAGCTTTCGTTGCTCGAACGCTCTCACCATGTCGCCCATCAGCTGCGACATGTCAAAATTTTCATCCTCTTGTTCCGAGAGTCGAAGTGACGAGAAAACTCACATACGGTGAAGTGACTCCATTTGATTCACCCAGACGTCACTTAGACTCTCGGAATAACCCTCGTTCCAATCCAAACCAACTCGCCAATTTGATGGCTGGGAAAATCAAATTGGACGGAATATCAATGCTCCATGTTTGGTCGATCTTCTTTGGACCTGTCGTATGGCCCAATAACATCATTAATAATATTGTGCAACCATTTATTAGCCAGCAATTCATTCATCACATTTACAATAGTTGTTAGCAGATAATTGAAATCAATTATCTGCTAATTACTAGTAACTGGTCATGCTAATGTTGCTAGTTAATGCATTTTCTGCACACATTAGCGATGATTGAATGGTGGCTGGCTTATACTCGTTCATACCACTCATTCCGCACTTACCGAAAGTATGGCTGCCAACTGCCAGATACCATACACTTATTTCGCCCGTGGTTGCGCCACCGGCATAAATGCAATTTGTTTGCATAATACAAATTCACCAATGGTTTGGTTAACCGACTGCATAAGCAACGGCTACCTAGCAAAAGGCGATCGAGCCATAGTTGCCAAGCGGATGAAGAATTTTACGAAGGTGTACCCCTTTTAAATTGTTCACTGCTGCATATGAGATCTCCCTCACTGAGATTTGAAGTCTGTGATAGGAAAATACTTGGCATTTAGTAAATTTATTTTGCAAAATGAAATTACAAGATGTCACCGTATATTTGTGTTATTTTTAATAGCTTTATGTCGATAATCAATAGTTTTCAATATTGGAATCGACGAGTAGAATTTCTATTACATACACAAGAGTCAATACGTGCACCAAGTTTCATTTTGTTTTGACACTTTCACACGCTTCACATGAACGGTTCACAAGGTAACAGCTAATACGTGTTCAATGCACATTACGCACTGTGTTTCTAACAATGATGTACGATGAACTTTGTATAATTGCAGCTTTGTCAAGTCGAAATCTAACTGGTACCTATAAGGGCAACTTCAACGGTGGTCCAAATCGTGGATGGGACTCATTTTTTTTAGGACCAAGCGTAAAAACATCGCTGCAACGGTGTTATAAATTTTGTTTACACCGGATCTATTTTGCATCTTTTTAAATCTGGTATATGTTTTGATCTATTCTGAGCAATTTGGAACAAATAGGAGTAACGGGATGCCTAACGTCAGCCTAGCTCCTTCATTCGGCCTATGTACCAGATATGTCATTGATCTCGATCATTATCGACGAGGTCATGCTGCTATCGAAGTTGACCGATTTATTTCGAAGTCATTTAGGAGCTATTAAGTCAATTTATAGTTGTTAGCTTCCGTGTATTTAAGATTCTCTACAGGTTTTTGGGCACCATAGTTTTGCCGGCCGCTGAACAGATTGCCTACACGGCTCTTCGAATGATCTAAATTGCTGAAAATGAACCTGTAAACCGAATAATGCAGACAAGATGTACAGAAAAAAAGTCACACGTTATCCACAACAGTCACATAGGTGGGAAATAATAATGATTTAACATGAGAGCCATAGACCCAGGAACGTATTTCCATGCTAGGTGGCCACACGCTTATGGCCTGTGGCCTGTAAAGCGTAGTTGGAATGTCGCTATTGGTAACGTTTACAATAAATACCTCTGAGTTTCGGCTGAATGTTGTAGACCTCCGTAATCGCAACACGAGCCTAGGAACAAAATCTGTGTGTAGAGCGAATGTATAATGCTGTGATTGCCGAATGGCCAACTAAATCGTGTGCTATGGACCATTCCAGCGCTCACTTTAGAAGTCTCGAAGTTCTGTTTGATATCGTGAAATTGTCTGTTGGCGTCGAGCGAATGGAGCTGGCAACGCCTTGAGATCAGAAAATCCAGAAAAGAATCATTGCGTCGACGATTCGATCGAATCGTGTCAATCTATAGAGTGCTCTCCGATTCTGTCGTATCATATCAGCATCAGATCTATCGAATGCGACTTGCATCGATGATTAGACCGAATTTGGTATCCATAGATCGACATTAAAGGGCGATACGGTCAAAATTTGGTCAATATCAACTTGACGTATTTCTTTCAATTTTGCATTTAAAAAACCTGAACACCCCTCATTTTGAAGGTGTGTGTGTGTAGAATGTTGCTCCTATTTTGATTTTGGAATTCACTCTTCAGTTGTCAAAATGCCGTCCAAGCAAGAAGAGCAGCGTATCAAAATTTTGCTCGCGCATCGCGAAAATCCGAGCTACTCGCACGCAAAGTTGGCAAAATCGCTAAAAGTTGCCAAATCAACCGTTACAAATGTAATTAAAGTGTTTGGGAACGTTTGTCGACAGCCAGGAAGTCTGGATCGGGGAAATCGAAAACCGGAAGCCGCTGAGACGACAAGAGAGTTGCCGGTAGTTTCAAGCGAAACCCTAACCTATCTCTCGAGATGCCGCAAATAAGCTGGGTGTATCGTCTACAACCGTGCATCGAGCCAAAAAACGAGCCGGACTATCGACTTACAAGAAGGTAGTGACTCCAAATCGCGATGATAAACAAAATACGACGGCCAAAGCGCGATCCCGGAGGCTGTACACGACGATGCTGACGAAGTTTGACTGCGTGGTAATGGACGACGAAACCTACGTCAAAGCCGACTACAAGCAGCTTCCGGGACAGGAGTTTTATACGGCAAAAGGAAGGGGAAAGGTAGCAGATATTTTCAAGCACACGAAACTGTCAAAGTTCGCAAAGAAATATCTGGTTTGGCAAACCATCTGTACCTGTGGCTTGAAAAGCAGCATTTTCATAGCTTCCGGGACTGTCAACCAAGAAATTTACGTGAAAGAGTGTTTGAATAAACGTCTGCTGCCTTTCCTGAAGAAACACGGTTGTTCCGTACTGTTTTGGCCGGATTTGGCATCTTGCCATTACGGTAAAAGGCCATGGAGTGGTACGCCGCCAACAACGTGCAGGTGGTTCCCAAGGACAAGAACCCTCCCAACACGCCAGAGCTCCGCCCAATTGAAATACTGGGCTATTGTCAAGCGGAACCTAAAGAAGACCAAAAAAACTGCTAAGGACGAGCAGCAGTTCAAGGCAAACTGGCTTTCTGCGGCGAAGAAGGTGGACAAGGTGGCTGTACAAAATCTGATGGCAGGGGTCAAGCGTAAGGCCCGGCAATTCGGATTTGGAAAAGCGGAAGCCTAACTGAATATTTTTCCTGAATTTTATACTAATTGAACTTGAAAAGAAATTTAATTTGATTTTTAAATAAACGATTTCACCGATTTACACGCGTTTCCCTTGACCAAATTTTGACCGTATCACCCTTTACATCCATATTCTTCGAAAGTTTCTGACTTTATAAAAATGAGTTGTGTAGCTTTTCGTGATACATTCTACCAGATGGCTTATTAAACATATATTTGCAAGTGTATAGCTGGTTTAATGCTTCCACCGGCTTAAATACCTGCATGATTCATCAATGATGAAATGTAATCGATCGTTGTGACATTAGGCTGAGTCAAGGACAGATCGAACCCTACTACACGCATGCTGGATGACACCGATTCAACGAGCGAATTGTGTACTGTTGTGGATTTTATGACAATTTGGTGGTAAATTCCGATTCAGAATAGTATTTCGATTGTTCGGAAATGAAAACTAATGATTAGAACACGAAATTAGCTCATACTGATAAATTTTATAGAAACCTGTTGTATAGAAATTTTCGGCAGGTTTACTGATATTCAGGTTTACCGATATTCAGGCTTATCATTTGAAGAAGAGGATACATTTTACTATAGTAGTTGTATCCGTTTTAAATATCATAATATTCATGTGCATATTCTACAGCTTTAGACAATCCTAGCATTTCTCGGCAGCTACGTGAATTGATCAGAGCTTATATAAGCTTCTAGAACTCTAAAACATGATTTTATGAATTACTATGAACTTCGGAAATGAGTGTCTAAGAACTTGACAGAAGTTGATTAAGTTTCTCGGAAGTTGCATAAACTTTTTGGAAGTTTCAAGATAATCATGAAGTTTGCTTGCTCTCTTTTGACAAGAGAAGTGTCGTGACTTCAGAGAAGTCCTTTTAATTACCGAAAAATTCTCAACGTTTCTGGAAATTTGTTTGAACCTCCCAAAAAGTTTGCTGATCACCCATGTTATACTTTAGAAACAACTTTCAGGAAATAAACGGAACTTTGAGAAACAGATTTAGCTTCCCAGAAGATATTTGGATTTCTAGCTGGTACATCTTTCAGAATATAACAAATATTTTAATAATTTACGAGAAATTGAATAAAAATCTGGGAGTTGGTCGGTTAGCATATTTTTTAATAAGTTAGTGTTGATGTAGTTGGTGTAGTTGATTTTTACTCGCCTTTTTTTTGGTACGATAAAGTATCGAGTAGTAAAGTATGTTCCTCTTAAACTTAAGTACCATGAGCTTCTGGGAGGTTCCCTGAACTATTGGAAAGTTTCTCAAGCTTCGGAAGGTCCTTGAACTTCTAGGAAGATCCCTTAACTTACGAAAAAATCCTTGGAATGTTTCCTAAACCTTTGAGAATGCTCCAAAAATCTTTAGAAGTTTCCTGAATTTTGGGACGTTTTCTGAATTATGAATTTCTGATGTCTTCAGGGATGGGATCCTCTTCGTTTCGACTTTTGTTTATCTGCCGCCAAATTTCAAATCAGCATTATCTATTATCGTTTAGATTAAATGCATGCCTTCACACTCATACCTTCCGCCATACAAAAAGCAAGAATTCCTCGTCGTCTGCTAACGACGCAACACAGGGAGTTAGAATTGTTTGGTCAAACCAATCCCAGGCAAAAAGTTTGTAAAAAATCTGTGATCTCTGAAATAAAAACTTCTGATGTTTGAAGTTGGATATTTGGGTTCAACAACAAGAAATATAACACCGGTGCGGTGATGAGTGCAGTTAAGTTGGTCAATTCATGTTTTGCTGATGCAAATCAAGTATAAAGTTGTTCTAAAAATAGAACTCCGCTGAAGATGCCCTAAGGTGAGAGAGTGTTCTACTGTTGGTACTACTCTCCTTGGTTGAGAAGTATATGTTTGACTCTCCCATAGTAATTCCCATAGAAACTTCATAGGGCCAGTGCAGTAAGAGTTTGCTACCAATCGAGCTCTTATTTTGGGAGAAGAACAGAGCCAGGATTATTTAGTTCTAGTTAGTTTATTTGGAAGACTCACCCTAGATTAAAGTAGGTGACTTTATTTTTTGGATGGGTTGGACGGAGGAATATAGAGATGGAATTCTGTAGACTCTTCAGATAGTTTTCGCCAAGTGCACCTGATTTGAAATCGATTGAATGTGATAGAGCTGAATCGATACTTTTACCCACTCTAATGCGCATAGACTGATTGTGAGAAGCATCGCCAGGTTGACATACATTAATAGTGAATGATATGTTCACCTCCCAATTTGAGTCTTCATACGAGAGGAAAACAATTAAAGCTTCTTAACTGAGCGCTGACTTCTGAAGTTGCTTTTTAGATAAAACTCAAAATACCTGTTTCCTTATATTTGTTCGGACATTTCTAGCGTCAACTCCTTATTAGGAAACACTCTCACATGTTTTAAGCAGTTCTTGTTCTATCGTTTGACACTATCAGTCATACTTTCTGATAAGTTCGCACAGTTAAAATCGCTGCAATGCTTCACGAGTCCGCAATTTACTAATGTGTTTCTGTTTTGATTAAAAAAAAAAATACCTGCGCCTATATCTAGGTCGCAAATGGTGTTTGGTTTACTTATCAAAACACAACAAAACAAATATCGCCAACTTACATCACTGTTAATCGATGGATGTGTATAAATTTACGACATTATTTCACTCTTCACTTTTTTTTCCAATCACTTTGTTGTTATTGTCGATGATGTGATGGTTTTAGCGATAAGTTTTCTTGTTTGGCTGAAAGGTTGTATAGATAAGCTTTATATTTCTGTTAGATTTTTCAGTATGATAGGGTGACAGAAAAGGAGTTTAAAGCGGTACAGAATTTACAGTCATGACCGAAAATAATCTCAAACTCGGCTATCACAATCAGTTCTAAGATTCGATACGGACTGTTTCATATAGAGTGTTATTAAAATAAAATGTTGACAGGCAATAACAATTCCATGAACAGGACGGCCGCTTATCATTGGCTTCGTCGATAATCACGTAAACAAACCGTCTCATAACCGTTCATATCTTTTAACCAATCAACATTTATTAGCGTTGCTACTTTCGACTTAAACTGGGTCGGTTCAAGTGGTTGGATTATCGTACGAATTGAATGCAAGATCATCGTCTTTGCTAGTGATTGTTATGAGCACACCCACTTGACATGCGTTATACATCATTCGACAAGAAAGATGTCAAACACCGAAAGAGTGGTGGCTGATTCTCTGCTAAGACATTCTATCGACAGAAGGCCATAAACTGCTAGCTTATCATCCCCTAGTGCACGAGCATAAACGTATTTCGGATTGTTTGCCGGGCAAATAGTCGTAAAAGGTTGTCGCTAGGAGAAGGCAATGGGAAGGTGAGAAACACATCTGAGTGCTTCAAGCACATCATATCTTCGCCGTCCTGCCGTGGCAAGTTTAACCAACTCAGCAATTTCAAAAGAGTAAGATATGGCAACCAATAGGAGAACACAATAAAAAAAGGGCAATTAGTGATAAGATATAACAACCAAACTATGATAAATGCAGAAAGGTGGAAATTGAGAGGTTATACAAGAGATAACATATTTATGGCTTCGTGTTGTAACGACTCTTTAAACTGTTTTTCTGCTATCATTAGAGCTCATTCGAGAAGACGGAAAAAGTCGAATCCTCCGAACGAAATATAGCCGCCGAATAAATCTTGGTCTAGGACACCCAATAGACAATTTTCGAACCCTATGTAGGTACTCTTACGGATAGGTTCACCACATATACTGCCGTTATAAGCATGTACGCTGTTGAAAATTATCTAGTTGACCGCTCCTTTTAAAACTTTCAGACAATAAAAAATTACCCATCAGTATGCTTTTGGCTTATTTACTTTATTCAACTTCAATACCATAACCGGCTACCTTACCGGCACCTTACGCTTAACTTCACTCATAATGTTCTGTACAACATCTGGCTGCAGCTTCTTCTGTACGGAAACCCACTTTTCTTCATGTCTTCCTCAGATTTGACCTGCTTGTGATGCTTCCGTAGTGCTTCATAATAGCCCAGTATTTTTCGATGGGCCTTAGTTCTGGTGCGTTGGAATGTTTCAAGTCCTTGGGTACGAAAAAGACCGAAAATCGTAGGGCCCTCGTGTTGCTTCAACAGAGGAAGCAGACGCTTCCGTAGACGCTCCTTGAGGTAGATTTCCCCGTTTGCAGAACCGGTAGTCACGAACGGTGCACTCCATTTGCCACATTAGCAGATCGCTTGCCAAATCATGTATTTTTGGGCTAACTTCGAAGTTTCTGCTTCCTTACTCCCGCCGGAACATCAAACTTCTGCTGGGTGGTGAAGAACGAGATGCCCCGGAAGCTGTCCGGAAGACTTGGACAGATTCAAATTTTTACCCATATTCCAAACCGAAGCATTGAGATTTCGCTTAAACGCTTTCTCGACACGCGTGTGATCCTGATCATTAATAGAACATCCATTTTGACCGCATTCCTACTTCCGTTCGATGCTCAGAGTTTGCTAGTCTTTTTTGATTGCACGACTCACTGTTGAATTCACGATTCCGAGTTGTTTTCCGATGTCTCGATGAGAGAGTTAAGAGTTTCCAGGCTCTTTCGCAAAATCAATTCGCGAAGTTGCTTTCCGGGTGACGCCATTTTTTCCAATTTTCTAAAGCTGTAGGAATATTAAAAACACAGTCGCATCTACAGGGTGGCAACATGAAAGTGTGCATGACACTCATTTGTGATCTCTCGCTACAATGTATACCATTATCGGTAGACCCCTTGTGTACGATTTGAAACAGTGACTTGTTGTCGTTCCATTCGTAAACAACAAACTGAATTAGTGTTCTTAAGTTGACGAAAATAGAAATGGATTCATGCAAAGAACAAAATTCGGATCTTGCATCTTGGACGGATTGACTAATTTGAAGATCAGAAGGAAGCTGTCGCATTTGAAGTTGAGCAGATTATTTGGTACAGGACCATAAAACGTTTCAAAGATACTGGTACTGTTGTCCCTAAGAAGAAACCCGGTAAAAAACGCAGTGTGCGGACGCCCTCAGCGATCAAGGCAGTTAATGAGCGAATTCGAAGGAATCCGGCTCGGTTCAGCAAAGAAAAATGGCGCGTGAAATGAAAATGAGTCACGCATCAATGCAAATATAGTGAAAGGTGACCTTGATATGAGCTTTCGAAAAACAGAGGATTCACGGATTGACACGCAAGAATATTGAGAGACTAGAGTTGCTGATCACGTGCGTTGCTTAAGACCACGCTGGTCATAACATAATTTTTTCAGATGAAAAATTGTTTACTTGAAATGTCCTGAACAAACAAAACGATCGTGTATATGGAACAAATCTTCGTGAAATACCGGCTGACAAACGAGGGGTTGAACGATATCAAAATGCCTCTGCGGTGATGGTTTAGGGTGCAATATCGTCAAAGGCAAATTACCGCTGCTGTTCATAAGACAGGGTGAAAATAAACAAAGAGTACTATTTACAACCACGTCATCAAGGACCACCTGCTTCCCTATGCTAAGAAACTTTTCGGTGCGGAGAAGTTTTTGCTTCCAGCGAGATTCAGCTCCAGCGCATAAGGCGCCATAGTTGTTCCAGCACTGGTGTAAGCAAAATTTACCATGTTTCATCAGCTGCTCAGAATGGCCTGCATCGTCTCCTGATTTGAACCCACTGGACTTCAGCATCTGGGGCTACATGCTTGGAAAACTGGGCAATATGAAGCACATGTGTTTGGACTCATTTAAAAACGCTTGGTTGAGATTTGGGATCAAATGCCGGAGGAGGTGGTGCGTGCGGCTTGCAAAAACTTTGAGAAGCGTCTCCGTACCGTGGATTAAATCAAAGGTGAAAAGGTTTGAACTTCACTAAGCACAATAAAAGTTTAACATTTTGTCTTGTTATTAAAAGTGAAATGAATGAGAAATACAATTCTGTTTATGTTTTATAACAATTTCCGGAGTGTATCATTTCTACGTTGCCACCCTGTACTTTTACCCAAACTTTCAAGAGAAAGTACCCAATGGGCAATTTTCTACAGCATTTTTTCCGTGATGCAATTTGTTGTGGGACACACCTTTAACCTTCCTCAGGTATTAAAATATCATTATGAATTTTCAGCCTAGACACAATGTTATACCCCATTTAAAAGATTATGGTCTCAAAAAATGCATTTGTGGTGGAAAAACTTGGTTTAAGCAACAATGGTCACTGGAAATCCTCTACAAATGGAAGCAGGTTTTGATTTCTAGGTGTGAACAGAATTGCATACAAAACATTCCAGACTTGTTCCAGAGTTGTAGAGAGTTGCCATCTTGGACAAAGTTTCTCAGTATGGCATTTGTCGTCTTTTGACATTATCATATTAGTTCCAGATCTTATTAGAATTAGTGTCTTCAGCAAAGTTTCTCAGGTGCGTAAAGAATCGTCTTTTGATATTGTCATATTAGTTCCGAATCGTGCTGTAGTGTGTGCCAAATGAAGCTTTAGAGAATCGCAGCTAGGGACAGATTTGATTTGAATTATAAAAGTTGTTCATTTGGCATTATCAGATTAGTTCCAGATCTTGCCGCAGAGATGACGCCGCAGTCTATAGGTGTGTTGTGTGTTGTTTTCCTGAAGGACGCAGGATATCGCTTGTCGACGGCAGCAAGGGTGCACCGCAGACGGTAAATGTAGTACTTCTGAAAAAATCCGAATCTGCTTTTGTAAACAAATACTCAATCGTTGAGTACCCGTTAAAATAAGTTCAATATCAAAAACATTATCTACCAAATCAAGGAGAAATCATTCCATTCATTTTTGGACCTGTGCGTATATTAGAGTAAAATCGGCGAATGAATTGTTAGTTTACAAAAGCAGAATCGGCCTTTTCGCGAAGTTCCTCGGAAATTCCATGTTTTGCGTCGGCAGTTGAACCAACAATCAATATGCAACTAGCGATTTGAAATAGATTACTGTTGTAGAACCCCTACACAGAAAAAAGAATAAATTTTAACAAGCGTGTAAAATATCTCCTCGTTTAAATCCATGCTGAAGGAGGCGTAAACAACGAAATTGTTTGCAACTTTTCATGTGTCATTACAACAATATGGGCAATCTTTTCATACAACGAGGCTGGATTCAGGCATTATCTGGCTTAAATTTACATGAAATATCCCATTTATTTCATGGCAAATCTAGCATTCCCTTTATGTGCATTAGATAACGCGAGAAAATTCAATGTTTCTTTTTATCTGTGCAGGTCCGAGATACACCGTTGCAGTCTTGCAATAATTCTTGCGCTTATCAGTTACCTTTCGGTAGTAGTATCTTTGTTGTTTTTTGATTCCTTTATGTTATTTTGACACAATATTTGAGGGTGTATTGGTGTGAGCTACGTTATTGGGGCGAATCATTAAGCTTGGAACCGAGCTTGGAACCGGTGTGCTAGTACTTCCTGAGCCTAAAAATTTATTCATTTTCTTCAGGACCAGCTGGTTTGAACGCTGGAAAACCCGTCTACCAAAATCGATTTTTTCTTTTGAGCTGAACGTTAAAGCTAACGTTGCGTTGGAATCTTTAATGATGCACTAGGTTATTTGTAATTAAATAAACTTCAATAACAAATAATCGACGATTAACTTTTATTATTTATCTGATCGAAACAGCAATAAATTAACCCAATGTACGCTCTACATGGTCTGGTTCATGTAGATATTTTTTATTAGTTAGTGTAACTAGAAATTAGAAGAAAAATTAAGTATTCTCCATTTAATTCAACTATCTTTGCTTATCTTCGACAGATACGCGTATTTCGTCTACAATGTGCAGATTTATTTAGTGTCTCGTACTAATAACTCGAATTCGAGTCAAGTCCAGTTATTAGTACGAGACACTGAGAAAATCTGCATTGTGAACGAATACGTATCTGTCGAAGATAAGCAAAAGTAGTTGGAATTAAATGGAGAATGCTAATTTTTCTTCCAATTTCTAGTTACAGTCATTCCACTGAACAGCTCAAACCCTCTAGGATTCAGTTAGTGTAAGTTATTTTCACCCACCGCTGGCTATTTAGTGATTGTTTGAATTTACCTACTTGATAGTTTACCCCCGTTAACCTTAATTTAGGTAATCCTTAGTTTACCTGAATTTACATTATTAAACTATAGTTTACGGTTGCGTCAAAACAGCTTGTTTTAGGTAGTTTTCCAGTTCCGTGTAAGTTAAAATTTCCAAATGTCTTATTGCAAGTTTTACGAATTCCTAGCCATTTGTGAATTTCATTGCTTGTAGTGAATTTTTTTCGCACTCAAGTTTTTCCCAAAATTTTGCATTGACAGTTATGTTTGCATTTAGCGTGCATATGTATTTAGATGACGTATTTATGATTATTGTTTGTTTACATGTGATACCAAACAAATCAACAGAACAGTACACAAAATGGCTTCAAAAAAGTTTTTCGAACCAAATTCCGAACCCGCGAGAAAAAGACGCCGTCAGAAATATCCAGCATCGGAGTCCGGCACCAGTACGTACACGAAGGAGGAATTTTTGATGGACACGAAAAGGGATCCGGAACAAGAGTATGACGACGATTCGAATCTTCTTCCGCTGGACATCAATTACAATGCTGATCTAACCACGGAACCACACAGAAGACCCAACAACTGCTTCCTCCAAGGCGGGTTTTCTGAACAAAAACTACCCAATGGCAGCTGCAGCTGCTGGCATTATCGATGTCTGTTCTGTCATTTCAAAGGCCGTTCTTCCGGAAAAAGAAGTGGGAAAATGGGGCGTAGCATGTGACAACGCAGAGGAATTGAAACACCAGTGTTGGTTGTTTGCTCACAAATTCTTAAAGTGGGAGGTTGTTTTCAGTGCGACCAACATGGAGTGGCAGAGAACCGGAGGAAGCTGACTTCTCAAAATTCGCCTTATTCCAAGACAAAGCCATACCATTACCGAGGTGACCGAAAACATCCTACAGCATTGAAAAACCTAAGAAATATATTTATTCCTACACATATTTTTTTATCGGTGAATAATAAAGGTGTTTTCAAAACCGTCAAGGAAACACTTCTGGATCCGACGGCTCGAGATAAATCGGGAACAGCTTCTATAAAATCGGTGGACACGCTCGTAGCAAAACTTCGTGCTAGATATGGTGACCATATCCAGGCACAGGACATTGCCTGGAAGATGTGGGCTTATTTTATACATGCCTCAAAATCGCTTCTTTAAGACGGTATGATTAGCGATGCACCGCCTGTTGACGTTGTTATGCTGTTCTTAACCAAGGAATCATTGAAGGTACGTTCCATTCGACAAAACTTTTCAATGGCTCAACGTCAACTCGTGGTACCACAACGAGATAGTCACAATCCGAGAAATGTTCGACGATTTAGATTCCACCATACAAAGTTTGCCAACAAAAATGCAGTTGTTGAAACGACGCACATGTGAATCATTAATTTCCGCTGCCGAAGATGCTGTCCGAGTTAAAGGAAACTCATTTTCTGAATCCCTGGCCCAACAAGTTGACGAACAAGACGACACTGACCATCTATAAACCGAGATATAGACGCGGCGATCCTCTATTGGAATAATTTATGTCCAAGTTTTAAATAATTTGATCAAATTTACTAAATGAATTCTGCAGTTAAATAAACAGCTGCTATTGTTTTGTTTTATCCCTGCCTTCGATTTGATCCCGCCATGCAACCATACAATCCATATACTTTGGGGCCATTCGAAAATGATGTACGCAAATTTTCAAGATAAATAACACCCACCGCTCGCCTCCTAAACCCCGGGCCCCACCATCATTTGCCTGGTAGTTCTTCCCTGAGAGTCATTATGCAGCATCGCGTCAATTCCTCATTGCTGTAGGCAGCCCCCTAAAATCAAACGTGCAAATGATTTCGTCCGTGTGGAAACACAGCAGCTTTAAAGACACCAACCATCTCTAGAAGAGTGCACGCCATTTTTCATTCTCAAGTTTTCGTTTCCTAAATTTCTGAAAAATGGGTGATATTATTATTCAGGAAGTGACGAAGCGCCGTGCATCTCAGAATACTGTGTACTGTGCACTTTACGGATTTTTCTTGGACTCTCGAAAGCAAAACTCGCTAGAATCTACCACAAACATATTATACTATTTCAAACTGGATTCTAACCTACACAAGAAACGGATTTTTCTCCCGGAAGGAATATTCTCGCGATGCTAAGAAGTTAAGCGTTGATAAGGGTGCCTGGATCGTGGCACTATACTGAAAGCGGCCTACACTTTACTTGGAAGAAGCAAAAGAGCTGTTCAAACAGGCATTCAACATAACCATCTCCGTTGCTTCCATTTGTCAGCCGTGGAAGACACTGGAAAGACGGGTATTGTAGATCCGGTCCGAAGAAATCGTACGGTTCTTGGGAGAGCTGATTGCAATCAACTGGAATTATCATAATCTCCTCTTCCTTGATGAGGTGAGTTTCGACAATCGATCAATGCTACGGAAGAAAGGATACGTCGTACGCGGGAAGCGACTCGTATGTGTTGGAGAATTTGTCAGGAAGCCCAGAATGTCTTTGCTGTGTTTTGTTGGACAAAATGGGTTGCAGGAGGTGTTCAATATACAAGGAACCTTCAATCGTACAAAATTTGAGTGCTGCCGTGCTTACGTAGTCAATTTGGACGAGGTAGATCGTCATCCCGCCCGTATCCATTGTGACCCAATGATATTTTACTTTCTATGGTCACTGGGCATTATTCCAATCTTCCTGCCTCCTTATTCCCCGATGTTCAACCCAATAGAGATTGTTTTCGGTCTCGCGAAACAACGTCTGAAGCGAATTTACCAGGCGATATCCATCTGGTCGTGGCAGAAATTTTGGAATCATTTTCAAGATTTCCAATGAATATTCTTTTCAGAAAATGTGGTTATATTCAAGGAGGACGATTCGATCCCACACTGCAGTTTAACGACGATGTCGCTAACCTTGTTCCGAAAACAAATTTTCTACTGCCTTAAAATAAATAATATTTCATAGTTTCATTCCGACCGATAATTTGCACGCCACACATTTTTGAAATTTTTTTTCAGTCAGCATTGACGGAGTCTGCTTTTACCTCAATTTGTTCAGTAACCAAACTAACTTATCTTTCTCGAGTCTGAAGATCCTCGACAAACAAGCGCGATCTGCTTCAGATACTAAGGAATTGCAATGGAAAAATCTAAGAGGTTCTTTTCGAGCTGACAAGGATAACAAACGCCTACGGTGATATTCGAACTAATACTAGCATCTGTACATGTACTACATACAGTTTAATTAATTATAAACAAATTACATTTTAAATATATTAACACATGATTATAAATATATTCTGCTCGTTGGAATACTCCAAGTCAATTTCACCCACTTTGGGAGGATATTTTCCAGATAGTACCTGTTAGGTATTCCCAGGTATCCTAAATAACAATTTTTGTTATTCGAGAGATATTTTTTTTTGCAATTCTTAGGTATTTTGCTTAGGTATTTTACCTCTTAATCTGAGCTCTTTAATACCAAGGCCAGTTATCAAGGTCAAAATTAGGTATTCATATGTTGTTGTCTCCTGCTCGGGTAGTTGAATATCAGACCAATCGCACGGCAAAGGAACAGACCAGCGCCTGTGACGAGAAACAAATTACCAGCACAGCTGTTGACGCCATGAGTCGTGTCAGCCAACAAAATACAAAAATCAGAATCATATCTTAGCACTATACGCCGGGAAAACCAGTTGTCATTACCCAGGTAACCAATAAGCATTAGCATATGCAGTAAATCAACAATAAATCTGCATTTCAGATGCTACAAGCATTATATCAGCATCTTGAGTGTTATCTGTTGTAAAGTTGCATTTCAAATGCTATTTAAATACTTTTAGCCTGTAATAAGCATTTCTATTGCAAACCGGCATTAAACATAGTGCATTAAACAGAGTGGATACAATATATCGCTAGAATAACTATCACAAACCCATCAGTGTTACATGAGCGCTTTCCAAACGTCACCTTTTGCCTGTTGAGCTGGCGGATTCGTCCGTGTCTTGACCTATCCCGCAGTGGGATGTTAGGCAAAGGGTGACGTCCTTGGTTCGAGTACTACTTTATCCATGCCCTTTCGCTCAATTTTCAATACATCTGTTCTATTTCCAACCTACCGTACACTGACGAGACTTTCAGCACTTTCTCTTCACATCTTTCATTCTAGCAAAAAAATTAATGTTCACTCTTGGTGCCTCATGGTGATGAGCGAACATCTCCTTCTACATCATAATCGTTACTCCACGCACGGAGAATACAAAAACATAACAATTAGAGTATATAAAAACCTGAAGATGTTTTCATCGTAACCAAAATGCACGTATACTGAAAGTTGTCTCCATGATATACAAACATATATGTAAGTAAACAAATCGTATAGAATGCAAAAGATGGCTTATACGTGCCAAAGTGGAGGCCATATACGTGCAAATTCCATTGTTTTCTTAAACGAGTTGATTTGATATCGAAAAAAAGCTTAGCGATGTTTATCCGCTATTGTTTGTAAAGCAGTCGATGAATAAATGACACATCGTATACAAGTCGCAAAGTTTGCATTCCTTACGATTTAACTTAAACATAACACGATAAAGGCCACAATTAATTGCGATGTTGACTTAAATATAGAAGTATACGATACTATGTCAACATTGTTATACGACTTGTGGTTGTCTGGGACGAAAACAACAACTGAACCAAAACTTTCTTTTACTGCTACTTTGATTTTTTGCTGGTTTTGGCACTCTCAATTGGTGCTCGCTATAAAAAACTGTGACGCAGTAGAAGCGACAAAAACATTCTAAAAACAAAATAAAGAATGGAGATTTTCGCAAAACACTGGCGTTGAGTTCCTCCAGCGGAAATCTCACTCATGCCAAGCAAATTAACCTCCGACTTGCGTCAATCCTGAGGTGTCAGATCACACCACCTGACTAATGAATTATTCGTCCGAACTAGCCCTAATTCGTAACTAAATGCGAAAATGAAAACCAACGGCGATTTCCTCCGCTAATCCGACTGGAATTGTTCTCTCACCTCTTCCAAACACCGTCATCTCGTTGGAATCGTGCTAAAATATTCCTCCCTGGTAATAATTCTCACTTTCCGTGCATTCGTAACAAGATGTGGGGCTGCGAAGTTGTCCCAAGTGAGCTCAAGTATGTGTCGTGTATAGATTATTAATTAGCAGTGCGATAGGAAATACGTGTGTGGATTCCACAGCGGTCATGTGTGCAGCGACTGAAATTAGCACATCTAAAGGTCGCTGTGCTTTACTTTCCGCTTTCCCGAGTATCAAATTAGCAGTTCGTGAATTCCCAGCAAACATTTTCAGTTGAATCTAGGCAAATCTTCCTGTCCATAACTTGACCGTTCTCAGGTGTAGGAAAGGTACGGGAATGTACACTGGATGCACATTGAATGCCAATATGTCTACTCGAATCATAATCCGGAACGTTAATCCCATTGGGCTATATAAGCTGACTCAAGCTGCGTATACGATAAGAACTTAATCCCCTCCTCCGGGCCGGGGTGGTCGCTTGTCGAGGCTGGGTAGCGGTGGAATTTTTCAATAAACAAAACTTGCACTTTTATAGTCGAGGCCGCACACTGGCTCGCTGCTCGGTGAGTAATCGCAGTAGCACCTATCCCGATGCATGTTGTAGTCACACAATAATAATAATAATAACACTCGCACACACGGTTTCCGCGCTCGAACTCATGGCAGCCAGTTTGGTGCCTCCAACTAGGGTGGCGAAGGCGGGCGGGCGGCGGTGGAAGGATTCTATACGAGCCGCCCTAGACTGATGGACGCGGACGTTGCGAGTTGCAATTCTCGTAGCGATTTAATCTGGTGTTACGTGATTTTTATTTTCTATTCGCTTGCACACCCACCCCACACCCCGCCGCATGCCCTCTTTCGGCAGAAAGCGAAACCGAATGCAAATCGACATTGACGGGTTCATCTCGTGATTGGAAGATGACGATCGTTGGCAGGTTGACCAGCGGGTGGAGGAAGTCGGAAAACTCGGCTAAAAATAATCATTGATGTGAGTGCAAGAACTGCAAATGGCATGGTTTGAAAATTTCGGACGCTTGTCGATCTCATTGCGAACGGGTTGCGAACATGTAGGAGGAGGTTGCGACCAGGTAAAACGAGGACGCACGGTTGTTGACAGCGCATAGACAGCGTTAGTCATCAATGTTTGCTTCGCGGCGAAAATAAAATGTAGATTGAAGCATATTTGTGCGGTACCGTTTTGCAATCACTGAGCCGAGTGGAGGTCAGAAAAAACTTCAAAATGAAAATGCCATCTAAATTTCGTTAAGTCCGAGAAATCTTCCACTTCGTCACGGAAAATTACTGGACTACAAGAGCAACTTAGAAGTTATTTTCGGAAACATTGGAAAATAATTTCAGCAAGGTTTGGAAAACCTCAAAATATGATTTTTTATCTTCTTCAGAATATTAAGAGTAACTTCGATTATCTGTGTATCAAACCTGAAAATATAATGTAGACATTGGATTTGCTAAACTACAGAGTTGGCCCAATAAAGTGAAACAAAATAAATCGTCATTGCATTGATATGGTTATTTTTCTTTTGGTTCTGTTTGAGTTCTCTTACTATGATATCAAAGTATAATTGGATAGACTTACAGGGTGTGGCAGAAAATAATGCGAATTCACAGCATC
This sequence comes from Aedes japonicus, assembly GCA_034211315.2. Lineage (NCBI taxonomy): Eukaryota > Metazoa > Arthropoda > Insecta > Diptera > Culicidae > Aedes > Aedes japonicus. The sequence continues at coordinate 38,223 of JASCZW010009038.1, forward strand.
GACGTTGAAAAGTTTTTCGTCGGAGAACAGGATCATCATTTTTTCCTTCTTCAACAAGGAAAGCAAATCTCTTGGAACGAGTCACTCGTAGTTCCTTGAGCCGGTCCGTAATCAAGTGGCGTTTCACACTGGCTCTGTCACATGCAGGTCTTCTTTAATGATTCTCCGCATGGATTTCTCCGAAATATTGGCTTCCTTTGCAAGTTTTCTTATGGAACGCATCGGGCTGCGAGCAATTTTTGCACGGAACGATTTGATCACGTTCGGCGTGCGTGCAAAGCGCGGACGTCCGCTTTCCGGCTTCCGGTGCTTAGGACCATCCTGCAGGGACTTTTTTATGCGGTAAACTGTTGCCAAATGGCACCCTACCAATTTGGCAATCTCTTTTGGCTTCTTCTGGGCGAGCAACAAACTGGTGATCACTTCTATCGCGAACATTTTGACGAATTTGCAATAAAACTAATAGAATGTTTGGATGCAGCACTTGTAAGTAAACATAAACAAATACACTTTCGACAGAAATTAGTCACTAGCTACACGATTTAACCCAATACTCAAGTTTGAACATTTTCGCATTATTTTCTGCCGCGCCCTGTAGAGTTTCATTGGGTCACCTTTTGCTTTAATGATTACCTTAAGCCTTTTCGAGAAAGCATTACAAGCGACACGCATCTCTTGTATAGGAATCTCATTCCCAATTATCTGAAATGTTGTTTTGAATTTCACAATGCTTATCGGATTGGGGCTCTTAAACTATTATTCCATAATGCCCCAAATGGAAAAGTCCAATGGATTTACGTCTGGCGAAGAGGCCGTCCTCTTCTGTACAGATAAAGTCCGGCAAATTGTTCTTGCAGGAGGCCTGCGTAGCTTTTGCTGAATATAAAGGGGCAGAATTCTGTACATGTGCGGTTTCCAAAACTGGTTGAAGCATTGTTAATCAGATCGATCAGATCAAAACATTGTTGAGCATTAATTTTAACCCCCTTTTCGATGAATTTTGTTTTTTAATTTTTAATTTTAAACCCCCTTTTCTACGATGTGTGATTTTGAAATTATTCGGCAAAATTCGTCCGTTCAACCAATCATCTTCAAACTTTCAGGGAGTAAAATAAAACATGTTTTGAATATTTTCCCTTGTTCATTTTATTCAATTTCAATTCCATGTCCAAATGCATGAACCTTCTTCTTTGCACTAGTCATAAGGTCCTGTACAACATTTGGACCAAATTTTTTTTGCGTGGCAATCCAGTTTTTCTTCATATCTTCCTCCGATTCCACTTTCTTAGGATGCTTCCGAAGTGCCTGCTTCATGATGGCCCAGTATTTTTCAATTGGCCGCAGTTTTGGTGCGTTCGAGGGGTTGAGATGCTTCGGCACGAAATTGCCTCCTTAGCCTTGTACCACTCCAAAACCTCTTTCAAGTAATGGCATGAAGCTAAATCCGACCAGAAAATCGTAGGACCATCATGTGACCTCAGGAGAGAAAGTAAAGACTGTATTCGATGAAATTTTGACACACAAAATAGGTCACCAAAATTTTTTCCTTGAGCCCGATTCTTTTCACACTTTCTGGAAATAAAGTACTACTAAATGGTTAAGTTTTGACATCATTGGTTTATTGAACCTCTTCTCCCAACCCAAATGCCCGCACCTTTGCCTTGACCCCTTTCATCAAATTTTGGGCATTGAAAGGACCGACTTGCTTACTTACGTTTAACCACACTTTCTTTAGTTCAAGTTCGTTTTCTATCAGTTTTGGAGTTTTAACGAGCTTCGTCCTCATGATTGCCCAAAGTTTTTCAATTAAGCGAAGTTCCGGAGTGTTTGGAGGGTTGACGTCTTTTGGTACAAAAACTACATTTTTATTTTGTACCAGTTTAAGACGGGCCGGGCATAGTGGCAAGATGCCAAATCCGGCCAAAACAGTGTTGGGCCATTGTGAGATCTCAAGAAGGACAGAAGTCGTTTTTGGAGGCATTCGTCCTTGTAGATTTGTCCGTTGACGGTGCCAGAGGTGATGAAGGGCTGACTCATTTTGCCACATCCGCAGATCGCTTGCCAGACAAGGAATTTTTTGGCGAATTTCGACAGTTTCTTCTTCCGTACATTCTCTGGAATGGCCAACTTAGAGGTGGCGATGTAGTGTTCCTGTCCTGGCATTTGTTTGGTGTCGGCTTTAATGTAGGTCTCATCGTCCATCACAATGCAGAACGGTTTTGTGAGCCACGTTTTTTGCCACTACCATTTTTCCGCTTGGTTGTCTTACGGTCCTTGAACGTTTTGATTACATGAGATACGGTTGAATGTGCGATTCCGAGCTGTTTTCCGATCCATCGATGAGCAGCGTTTGGGTTTTCGAAGTGAGTGCCCAAAATTTGTTGGCGCACTATTTCTTCATTCGAAGCCATCACTGAAATCACTCGACCGGTTTTCATGAAAATCATTACACAATTGACACAACACAATGAAATACATTCAGTTAAAATTTCAATAATTTATACCCACACGCTAAAAAGTTACGAACAATTGCGTGTGTCCAAATTTCATCGAATACAGTCTTTAGACGCTTTTGGAGGCATTTCTTTAGGTACACCTGCCCATTGACCGACCCAGTGGTCACGAACGGGGTGCTCCGGTTTCCACACGAGCAAATTGCTTGCCAAATCATATATTGTTTTATTCTGCCTTCTGAAGTCCTCAGGGACATCGAATTTATGATGAGCAGTGAAAGATTAGAGCCCAGGAAGCTGCCGGAAGTCTGCTTTTACATACGTCTCATCATTCATAACGAGGCAATATGGTTTCGTCAATATCTGGGTGTAGAGCTTTTACCTGCCGTATTCTGACGTTCATCGCGATTAGGCGCCTTTTGGACTTGGTACGTGTGTAGTCCTTCACGTTTTTTCGCATCTTGCACGAAAGTTTTGGTGAGATTTAGTTTCTTCACCACATCTCGAACTGAATTGTTGGGATTCCTCTTGAAAGCTTGAATTACCCGCTTGTGAACACTATACGGGGATCCATTTTTGCCCGATTTTTGGGAAGAGCTGATACTGAATCCGGGGTTGATAACACTAGGCCATGGTGACTCGTCTAATCTTATCTAATCTTATCTCACACTAACGCAGCCAGGCCAACTGCGTAGTTTGTGCCGCAGCGAGAGAGAGAGTTCCAAGAAATAGAGCGATTCTAGAAAGATCTAAAATCGCTCTACTACTTTGAACCAAGGCACAGGAGAAAGCGTGGACCTCCCGTACAGAACGCTTCCATGTAGAGTTGGACAGCTGGATAATTTGTACTTTATCGTTGGGAGCATAGATGCTAGAAAGATAAGTTTATTCTTCATTTGCCTGTGGATGAACTTTTGGCCTTCGTACCAAAAGCCTGGCAATAATTGCCAAGGTTATAGCGCCTTATCTCGCTGACTGAAATTGACATTGAAATTTAAAATTTACATCATAATACATTTAATTTTTGTCATAAAATAGTCTAATAAGGGATCGTTCATTAATTATGTCACGCAAAAAAATGATTTTTATAACCCATAAATAATATTTTATGATTCCACTGTTAGTTAAAGTTTAATTATGAATTATTGTTTGATTTTTTTTATGGACCTTAAATTTGCCTCCCTCCCTCCTTACCGCGTGACATAATTAATGGACCTTCCCTAATACAATATACACTGAGATTCTCTCTCTCTCTCTATTTTTCTCTCTCTCTCTATTTTTCTCTCTCTCTATTTTTCTCTCTCTTTATCCCTATCTCTCTGTTTCTCTTTCTCTTTCTCTTTCTCTTTCTCTCTCTCTCTCTCTCTCATTCCCCACACAGCATTAATATAAAGTTGGATCTGCTTGGATTCAGACGTCCTCCATTTTCAAACTAAAATTCAACTTTTCTTAACTTTCAATTTGCTCAACTCCATTGTACAAACTATTCAACTACTCGAACCAATAACTGCATCAAGCAAGTTGGACCCTCTAAAGAGAGCAATCTGTGCTCATACATTTAAAGTTACGATTGACGGATTTGGTAAAATTAGAGTCCTCTGAAGTCATTCGTGCCTTTTGGCAACTTTATGCTTCTATTGATGTCCAAACGTATCTGTCAAGACAAGCAATTAAGGTAGTTGGAATTCAATGGAAAATACTAATTTTTGTTCTTATTTCTAGTTACAGGTATTCCACTTAACAGCTCACACTTTCTATGATACAAATTGATTTCAAACTACCAAAACTTATCTACAAAGTGGCTACATGAATTGAATACTGTTTCAAACAACCACTTGTGTAACCCTGTATGAGAATGCTGAAGTAAAACACCCATATTGTTACGATCGGTTTGGTTCCATGTTTGGACATTTCGCGAGTCCCGCAACGGCATCCGAAACCACCAACAATGTGGCCTACGCGGTCTGAAAATACTTCAGTGTCGTTTATGCAACCATGATTGAAAATACTGATGTGCTTTGGTCGGTCCGAAGTGGGCAACATTTTCAGGGGAATGATGAAAAGAAGAGAATGATTTTTTTAAATACTGGAATAATAGGGTCGACACTGTACATGTCGAAATTCATTTCACTTGGTGGAAAAAAGGCAGATTAAAATCGAGATTGACAGAAACGGACTCGCTGCTGAAGTAGTGTTCCACCATATCCAACGGTATGGCTAGGTGAGACCATTCCAATTACAAAAAAAACATCGCTATACTTTGCAATTTTTGAGCTCTCCTCTTTGGAAGAATTTAATTAAACCGGATAAAACAAAAACGTTCTTATACACTAAAAAATTATGAATTTTACACGAGACGTAATTCATGTTTGTTAAAAGTCGGGGAACCTAAAGAAAGATGTCGTGTAAAATTATGTCTCTTAAAACTGATACATACACAATTCGGCGAAATGTGTACTTGATTGAATTAGTTTTCTCATCTCTTCCAACTCATTCTAATGTGATAAAGGACGCTTGCATGGGTCGGTCTCAGAGGACAGACATTTACATGTTGTTTTGGTAGTGTGTAGATATCATAATTCATCGCTGTTAAATCTGTTAGTCTCGGGAACGGAGGAAACACGACAGAGTATCGTGATAATTGGAATAGCCTGTTGCTTCTCATGATTCTGGATGAAACATAAGTTGTTTGATATTGATAGTAAGACGATGAATGACGTCGAAGACAAGAGTGTCTCACATCCAATTGCAGCACGGAAAAAACGCTTTAGAAAATTTCCCATTGGGTATTTTCTCTTGAAAATTTGGGTTTAAGTAGTTTAGAGTGTTTTTGGATGATGAGACTAACGTCAAGGCAGACGTCCGGCAGCTTCCGGGGCTACTGTTCTTCACCGCCCAGCACAAGTTTGATGTTCCGAAGGAAGTAAGGAAGCAGAAACTTTCAAAGTTTCCCAAGAAATACATGATTTGGCAAGTGATCTGCCGATGTGACAAACACAGTGCGCCGTTCGGGCACAGATGAAAATAAACATCGAATTTTCTGCGTTATCTAATGCACACAAAGGAAATGCTAGATTTGGCAGAAAATAATGGACATATTTTATGTAACAGCCAGATAACGCCTGAATCTCTAGGCTGTTATATGAAAGATTGAAAACATTGTTCATTGTTGTACGGCGCATGCAAGATTGCAAGCAGTTTTGTTGTTCACACCTCTTTTGGCTTGGAATTAAACGAGGGAAAATTGTACGCGTTAAAATTCATTATTCACACCGAAGTGCCAGTTTTGTCGCTACTTTGACGTTGCGACACTTGCAAGTATACATTGGGTCGAATGATTAAAAAGTATTAAACTTAAGTATACTACTTTAATGGTAGTGAATGCTACCTGTGGAACATGTTCGTACGAATAAAAGAGGCTTTACTACACTACATGTTTCAAACATACTACAAACAAGTAGTTCGATATGATTAAAAGTAGTGTTCACTGCAGTTTCTTGTTTTAAATACTTGTAGGTAAGTACTGATGTTGCTAATCTTAATTCAGCGCACTGTAAATTGTTACAACAATGTGAAAATAAACTTTTTTGGAGCTAGTTTTATAGAAAACTATAGTTTTGCTTATGAATGTGAATATAAGAAAGGGGAAACGTTTTGAACGTGGAGATGGAGACGATTTTTAATCGTTGTGTCGATCTAACTACCAAAACATGCAGTGGTTAGCAAATAATGTTCTTCATGATAAAGAGCAGGCGGTCTGAGTAAAGTCCAAAAGATAAAAACCGTTTTACGTTGTGTTGGTATTCCAGGATTTCAGGTAAACTAATTACTGCAATAGCTGAAAAAAAGATGCTCTTTGGGAAAAAGTTGATAGACCTAATTTCCAGTTACAAAATACTTCTATCGATATCTTGATGTATTTCAGATCTAGTGAAAGCAACAAAACCCTTTAGACTTGCAGTCAATTTGATCAACTTAGCTCCAATGAACATCTTTAACCCGTTGGACGGTATTTTAAACAAACATGTTTAACAGAGTCGAGTAATTAGTACACGACACTCAAGAAGTCTGCACATTGTAGACGGAATACGCGTATCTGTCAAGATAAGCAAAGGTAGTTGGAATTAAATGGTAAATACTCATTTTTCTTTTCATTTCTAGTTATAGATATTCCGCTAAACAGCTCAAACTCACTAGGATTCACAAAGTTAATGTTAGCAAAAAAAAAAAAATCTAAACACAGTTAAAAAAACGATTATTTATTTTGGTATACTAGAGTTATATATACAGTAAAAACAGTTAATTGAGAGATGAATTTTCCTTTCTGTGCAATTCTCAATTTTTCGGTAGTATTTCCGCCATCAGATTTTGTACAGTATCCACAGATACGCTACCGGTAGCGATTTATCTTGAAATCGTCGATTCCATTAGCTTTCTTCTTCCGCTAAACCTGGTTTCCGCTAAACCAGAGCCCAGCATTATTTTATTGAGCATAGTTCTGGGCAGTTGGGCAGACTGTCTTTTTTTGGCATCGGATTTCGCATAGTGACAAGAGGCCAAAACAGAGCTGGCGATTTGTGATTTCTTATTAATGGAAGCATCCACTTTTACGGACATTCTTTATTGTAGTACTCCTTGTTGATAGTGCCGATAGAGACGAAACTTTTGAAGAGATGATAGAGATGAAACTGAAGATGAAACCAAATACTTCTTTAGGAATTTAGACACCCTCATTGTCCGGAAATACTCGCAACGCCGTTTCTTTTCATTGCGATATAAAAACCAGACCCGGAAGCTGTTGAAAATCTTCGAGCACATATGTTTCGTCGTCCATTACACAGAAAAAAGCGTTCCCGAAAATAAAAACGGACCGTGAACTAGTTCAAGTTTTCAGGATTTTTCCCTTCAAACGTTATTTAGTTCATAAATACGTCATCTAGTTCACGGTGGATTTTTGCATGTTCTCGAATTCATGACTGCAGTTCACGGATCTGGGCATGGATTTTTTTTCCGTGTATTTTGCTGTGAAAAGACATTACTTAGACACTTCTCATGGGGAAGCAACGAAAGCCCCTAAGAACAAAACCCAGCAGCCAAAAATAAGACATACAAGTACATGTAAGTAGAGCTCACAACACGAAAAATTTGAGCCGCTCAGTTCCCGAATGAACTATTCTCGTAACCAGTTTGGATGACTGCATTCTGAGTCCAGCTGGGATTTAATGTAAATTAGCCCATCGATATGAACCAATTTGACAAAACGCTGAAATTTTTAAAAGCTGCATTAGAAGGGTGTCCACATCAAATTGCATCACGGACAAAACACGGTAGGAAATTATCTAGTAGATTGATCCTTTTCAAACTTCCAAAAAATAAATTATAACCTCTAAGTAAACTTTTGGCATATTTATTTCATTCAACTACAATACCACAACCAACACTCTCACCTTATGCTTAACTCCACTCATTAGGTTCTATACAACATCTGGCTGCAGCTTCTTCTGTACGGAAACCCTTTTTTTCTACATGTCTTCCTCAGATTTGACCTCCTTTGGATACTTCCGTAGTGGCTGCATCTTAAAAGCCCTGTATTTTTAGATGGGCCTTAGCTCCGGTGCGTTGGGGGTTCAAGTCCTTGGGTATGAATGTGACCCCGTTGGCTTCGTACTACTACAGGACAACATTTGCATATTGGCACGAAGTTAGATTGAGGAAGCAGATGCTTCTGTAGACACTCCTTGAGGTAGATCTACCCATTTAAAGTCCCGGTAGTCAAACAGAAAAAAATAATAAATTTTAACAGACGCGTAAAATTTAATTTCAAGCCAAAGCAAGTGTAAACAACGTAATTGTTTGCTATCTTTCCTACAGCATACAACTTTTTTTGTTATCTTGCATGCAGCAGACCTGATTCCAGCGATATCTGGCTTAAATTTACATGAAAGATCGCATTTATGTATGCCAAATCTAGTAGTCCCTTTATGTGCATTTAATTACGCAGAAAAATAAATGTTTCTTTCTATCTGTGTATCTTTCCGTGTGGGTGCTGAAAGTTTTGAAAAATTTATGTTTGAATATTACTTCCCCTCTTGGTAAAAATCAGATACGTCTGTTTGAAAAAGTACTCGAGAATTGTTTTATCAAAATAAGTGTTCTATGCGAGCAACGTCCCGAGCGCTTCGCCCATTTTACGGTCCAACTAATCGTCCTACCGAGAAGACTATTCGCAATGTGGTGCACAAATTCCAAGAAACTGGCTCGGTGAAAGCTCAAAGGTTATGTTAAGTCGCAGTCGAAAGCTTTTGTGAGGTTATGTTAAGTCGCACGTCTATGCCAATGAGTCACCGACGCCTCCAAAGCCAACATTACTCAAGCCATCAACGAGATTCAGCCCGATTTGTGCCAGAGTCACGGAAAATTGACATCTCGGATACACCAAGCAAGTCCGGCCATTTGAACGATGTCATATTCCGTACATAATGCTATTAGGCCTTTCAATCAACAAACAAATCTCGTCAATATCTCACTGCACAGTTTGTTTTATTCAACTTTGAAGATAGGAAACGCTTTATGGTAAGCCCTTCTGTTTGGAATCATTTTCACAGGCAGATCAATTTAAACACGTCAGTTCCAAGGCTCCACCGCCTAGCTTCGATCTTGTTAGAATTATTGACTGAAAAGCAAATAGACTGGCATCGGAAGCTTTCAATTGATAATTCTGGCGGATGATGACGAGTTGGTTTCATGCTGATAACTTTGTAAGCATGAGCGTGGTTATTACTCACGGACGAAAGGTTCAGTTCTGACAAACTAAGCTGATATCGGTCAAAAGCCGTTGATCGGCAATATAGAAAATAACTTCCGGCTCTGTCAATTTTAACCACAAAAAGTAAAGTTTAATTCGCCCAATGTAGCACCATTTTAGACCGGATTTTCAACTTCCGCACATTGCATAAAATCGCTCTCGAAAACATGCCCAAACGATGCCCTCCCAAACTCCATTTGCATTGCCTCCTTCGTCAGTGCACTCTGACGCACTTTTCGTCCAATAAAAGCAGTATGCCGTACTTGAAAGCATTCAAATTGCCACATCCGATTCTCAATATCAACACTTAGGATACCGTCTCATTACATAAACGTTCTGCTCGTGTACTCTCGGTAAATGTTCATTACTCATCCAACGAGTTCTATACCTCCTGTTGTTTCTCCTGCTCCGCGTCCGGTTGGAATTTCCGCACACCTGCCAATTATAATGAATGATGATGCATTCCACACTCGTGCTTCTCCGAATGGGTGCTATCGATAACTCTCCGTCTATGCAAGTAGAAATAATTCCAACCGATAAATGCCGATATCGATTACCAAATTACTGCGATCCATTTTCCAATAGATGATTTCATTCCGATTGCAAATCGATTCGGAGACCGGTGACGACGATCTACTTCTCACTAATCGATCTATGCCGATAAACGCCGATAAGACAAATCATTTTTTTCACCTTCCGATTAATCTTCATTTCCAGTGAGCTATCGACGAATCGCCTCGGCTACGACGCAGTGCAGGCACAGGTGGTCAACCTTAGCAAATTACAAGTTCTGTAAGTGGGCAGCAATCGTTTATCGCGCCCGTCAAGCTTACGTAAACGATCTTATCGCATTCTTTTTATTTTTCGCTCTACAGCAATCTCAACCACAACAACCTGGGCCGGATACCGACGTTTTGGGGTCTGAACAGCCTGGTACGGCTACAGCTGGCCAACAATGGGATCGCGGCGATCGAAGTCGAAGCGCTGACGAAGTTGACGGGTCTTAAGTTCTTGGACCTTTCGCGGAATGACATCAAGGACATTCACTATGGATCATTTCCGGCCAAGAACAGCTTACAGTATTTGAACTTAAACCTGAACAGGCTGTCGACGTTGGGGAAAGGAACATTTCAACGCTTAAAGTCACTGAAGAGATTGTGAGTATTCTTCGTTACATTAGATTATGCGAATCTAACTAATCAAATCTAATCTTTTTCAACAGGGAAATCAACAGCAACGCCCTAGACGAGGTGCAGAGTTTGACCTTTCAGAACTTGAACCAGCTGAAAAGTCTCAAAATGAACAACAATCGTATCCCCAGCCTGATGGATGGCGTGTTTCACGGCTTGACAACGATTCAGACTCTTGAGTTGAACAACAACAGCATCACCAGTATCCGCAAGGGTGGACTATTCAATCTGACGAGTCTAACGAACTTGGCATTATCGAGAAATGCCATCGGCGAGATAGAACAGGATGGGTGGGAATTCGCTCCACGTTTGCTCACGTTGGATGTTTCCCACAATCGGCTGGAATCGGTGGACAAGTATACGTTCGAGGAACTGTCGCAGTTGAAGACGCTGAATTTGGAAGGGAATCAAATATCAGCCATTGGCGAAGGGACATTCAACAGTACGAAGAGTTTGGAGGTTCTGTATCTGGGATTGAATAAAATTTCCTGGACCATCGAAGACATGAAGGGACCCTTCTATGGCTTGACGAAGCTGGAGAAGCTGTATCTGAATTCGAATGAAATCAAATCCGTCAGCAGGAATGCCTTCATCGGGCTCAAGTCGTTGATGCTGTTGGAGCTAAGTCAGAATAATATTTCCTTCATTCAGAACAACGCCTTCAAGGATACGGTGCGATTGAAGGTGAGTTTGGGGAATTGTTGCACCGCTATGGGATTCAATTTTGACATTTTGTAACTTTCGTTTTAGAATTTGATTATGAACTCAACAAATTTGCTGTGCGATTGTAATCTGGTTTGGTTCTACCATTGGATCAAGGAGCGAAAGGATGTCTTTCAGCTGGATGCAGAGTGCAGTTATCCGATTTGGTTACGGGGACAGTTGATTCGGGAACTGAGCGCCTCCAATTTTTCGTGTTGTGAGTATTATTTTTGCTTTTGTCTTATTTTTGGGTGCTGGATCTTTTCTTCAGGGCCTTAGGTTCTTCCCCAAGGGAACCCTAAATTAATCATTTCGAATAGTCTAAGTATCTGTATAACTCAAGAACTAATCCAGCAATTTATATGGTGCTTCGAGACCTATCCTCTCGGGGGGTGCTTTCATACAAATGAAATTGAAATATCTGCGTAACTTGAGAACTAATAGAGAACCCCCACATGCCAAATAACCAAATTTGGCATGTGGGGATTTTGGAGGCAAGGAATGTTTCTACGTTTGTTCGAGACCCCTCCTCTCTCAGGTAGGGGGAAGGGGCTCTTGTACAAATGAAACACAAATTTAAACCGAACATGAGAACTATCCCTGCTGTTATGACAATTTGTATACAGCGGTTTTTAGGGCCGGAAAAGATTCTTATGCTGGTTCGAGATTCCTTCGCCGTCTAAAAGTAAGGGCTCCCATGCAAATGAAACATACATTTCTGCCTAACTCGAGAACTAATCAAGCAAATGGAACCAAATTTGGCATGTGGGGGTTTTTGGAGGCAGGATTTTTTTTTCTTTAGTGGTTCGAGACCCCTAAGTAGGGGCTCTTATACAAATGAAACAGACATTTCAACCATACATGAGAATTCTCCAGGCAACTAAAATACAAAATGTGTATTTCGCGGGTAAGAAGCATGTTATGATAGAAGTTTAAACCCCTTCTTAGTCAAGAATGGGGCATACTTAAGCTACTCGCAGTGCTACATTATGCACAAGAAGTTAATCTCAGGTTATGCAAGAGAAAATTATGTTCAAACTGACAGGATGAGTCGTAGTTTGAAGATTTATGTTTTGTCTATGAAAGTAACAATACGGAGGTTAAATTAAAAACACACACCTGCGTTTTATTTTGCAGAATCTACACACATTAGCAAACGAAAATATTTCAACAAAACGCATTCCTCAAATACAACCGTAAAAGTGCCAGTTCTATTATATTTTCGTTCATTTATTTGCAAGCGGAGCAAGGCTCTGCATCGAGTTCAGCTAGTGTTTTATAAAATAAATGCAAACGGACCAAAACATGGTCCTTTATTGTACTACTGGTGGAAAGGATATGTGTTTATTCTACGCTTGATACACAGTTATGCGAAGCCCCTCAACCAGGGGGTTGGGTGATACCCAGTGAACAGTTTATTGTTCACACCCTACCTCACAAAATCACGGCTTAATACCCATGGTCAGATGATGCTTGTTGAACAACGCTGGTAATAGACATTTCTCTAGAACGTCTGTTGGCTGATCTGCTTACGGGACGAACGCATTCCTTGAAGAAGTGCAGCTTAACTTCAGTAGGCTTCAGCTTCTTGGAAGGGTTCACGGATTTAGCGATAGCGATTGCAGACTGTTAATCCTTGAACATCTGTGCCGTATAACCATCCCGAATCGCAGACTCGTTAAACAACTTACAGATCCATAAAGTGTCACAGGTGCATTCTACCCATGCATAGCACTCGACTTCGGTCGAAGAAAGTGTCCAGTTCTTTGTTTTCTAGTGCCACAGGACGTTGTTTGGTTGAACTGACTATCATTAATATCACGATCTGGCTTCCGAGTGTACAGTACTCTATACTCCACATCTTCTTCTTTGCTTCTCATTCTTTTTAACATTTCAAGTTTCCACGATTGCTTTGAAGCACCGTTCCAAGTTTAGAAGCCTGCTATTGACCATAAAGTGATTTGTTGAGCTTGAACATTCTATTCTCTCCCAATATTCTTTCGGCCGACGTATATGAATGCCGTTGTTCGATCTATCTGATGATCTGATGATCATGATGGCTCACGAATGCAAGCTTTAGATCGAACGGCTGTCATTCTAATGACAGGTGTGTACATCTCCTGAAAAATCGAACCCATATCGCTGAGTAAACCCTTTAGCTACTAAACGTGCTTTACGTTTCTGAACGGATCCATACGGCGCCAGCTTTATCCGGAAAACCCACTTACAATCTGTCGGCTTGCTTCCAGCAGGCTCTTCCACCAACGGCCAGGTTTCGCTTTCGGCTTGAGAACTCTCAGTGATGCACACAGATATTCGCTCAGCTTCACCGGTGGCTGTGTAACCCGTCCGATTCGACGCACACTTGGCATCCTCCTCTGTTTCTTCAGCAGGTTAATTGTCTTCGGTCGGAATCGTCATTTTCTGGCTGCTGACGAGGTGCGGTCCACCAGAACCGTCAGGTGTATACTAATTATCATGGATTGTGATCAAGTGTATCTGACTCTTTTTTTCCATCGATTCGCTGTCAATGCGTCGCGGTAACAACGCATGTTCGCCACGATATTGTTACCATCCCATAGACCATACCCACCTCCACTGTAACCAATGAAATAGCTAGCCACGTTTCTCTTTAGGAATCAGATTGCACCGTTCGCTGACCCAATTATACGGGGGGAGGGAGTATATGGGGCGGCGAATACCACCTGGATATCTTTAACTTTGCAGAATTCCGTGAAAGGGGTGCCCATATACTAAGAGCCTTTGTCACCCCGGAAGCGGCTAACACTGAAATCAAAGTGAGCTTCTACCATAGCTACGGAAAATTGCTTTGAAGCAATACTGTCGGGTACTGATCTTTCGGTTTCGTTCTTTACGGTCTCAATTTCTACGGTTTCGTTCTTTTCGGGCAAACCGTAAAGATCGATACTCGCAGCTTATAGGATTTTCACTTATTGGGGGAAATGAGGTCTATCTCAGTTGTTTCAAGCAATACACATCTCCAGTCTTTAGCAGAATTGTTGTACGGGGTTGGATCAAACAAATCTGTGTCATTAGATTCCGGTTTAGTTGGGAATTTACGCATGATGCGCTTAACTTTCGAGTTACTAAATAGGAGTGCTGCGTCGCGTTGGTATAATGGGTAATTGATTTCATCCTAGGATACCTCGAGAGCCCTTCCTAGAGGTCACACAAGGAATTTGGTCACTACCCGGCGCTAGTGTGCATATAATCTTCCAGGTTTTTGATTGCTATATCTTGAGAGCCTTACTAGTTAGGACGATGTTTCCTTCTGCAAACTTGTGCTTGAGCTTGCAGGTTTATTATGCAATATTTCGAGAGCCTTACTAATTAGGGCACTGCTTTCTTCAGCAAACTTGTGTTAGATGCCAGTTCCTTCCAAATAGTGGAAAAATTGGTTCGGAATTCTCTCATTACGAGTCGCTAGCGTACATATGGGCTTTCAGTTTTATTATGCTATATCTCGAGCGTCTTATCAGTTCGGACATTGCTTTCTTTAGCAAACTTGTGCTAGTGATCAAGCCTTTCTGGTGCTAGTCACATAAGTTTGGAACTCATTCACTACGTGGCGCTAGTATGCATATAAGTCTCCAATTAAAGTATGCTTTATCTAGAGACTTTTACTAGCTAGGGCTTTGCTTTCTTCAGCTAACTTGTGCAGGTGGCCCAATTTTTCCATGTCTTATAAGTTCGTCTTATAAGTTCGGATTTCACTCGCTACTTGACGTTAGTGTGAATATCAGTTTCTAATTTGTTTATGCTCTATTTCAGGTCAGTCAATCAGACCAAGGCCGGGGTGCCCTCAGCTATATACAGAAGTAAAATATACAGAATCCCATCTCCATGGCTGCATTCCTCATTGTCTGCGAAGGTTCCTTAGGTCGCTTTTGATCGATCCACCTTGGTCGTTGCGAGCCACTTCTTATTGTGCCTGTCGATTCGTTTTAGAGATTCATTCTAATAGTGTATGAACGACCGTCAGCTGATTTTAGCGGTATGAACGACGGGAGGTTCTCCCAGAAATTGATGCAATTCGTAGTCCGTTTTCCATTTGCACTTCCGCCTTGATTCCTCCTGACCTTGCTACCTCTATCCTATACTATATAGCTGCTTCTTGATACCTTGACCCCTGTCATTTTCTACCACTTGCTCCTGTAACTCACAGCCTCTTGCAGCGTCACTGCGCTATACTATACCACTGATCCTTGCTCCAGTTTCTCTCTCTCTCTCTCTCTCTCTCTCTCTCTCTCTCTCTCTTGTTATTTCATATTTCTACTCCTAATTCAAAGTCCTACTCCTATATTGCTGGCCCTTGCTACTCTTACTCTTGCTTTCCTACTTGCTTCTTTCCTTCCTCTTCTTATTCCTTTGTTTTAGGGATATGTACAGCGTAATCAAACTGGAAGCTCTAAAGTACACTAGCGTGACCGAATTCCGAACTTGTGTGACCACCTCTAGGAAGGGCTTTCGAGATTTCCTAGGATGAAACCAATTATTCCTTATCCCAACGCATCGCAGCACTCCTATTTAGTAACTCGAAAGTAATGCGCCTCGTGCGGTGAAATGCCCAACTAAACCGGAATCTAATGACATAGATTTGTTGGTCCAACCCCGTACAACAATTCTGCTAAAGACTGTAGATATTCATCACTTGGAACAACTGAAATAGACCTCATTTCCCCCAATTAGTAAAATTCCCATAAGCTGCGGGTTTCGATCATAACGGTTTCGATTTTTACGGTCCCAATCAACCGAGAAGATCGGTACCCGATTGTCCTTCATCTTTGGATCTCAGACTCTAAAATGGGTATAATCATCTTTAATGGTAACGCTATAGCGGTTACACTTCCATGCCGCTGGGCCATTGCGCCGCAGACGTCGCTGTGCATCAACTCGAGACGTCTTGAGCTCCGAAAAAGCGTTCATCGATTTTTGCACTACTTGCACGTCATTGGAAACCGATTCCGCACACAACCGCACCGTTCCGATAGATAACCGCTGTATTTTCAGGAAATGTCACTTCCATTCCTAATTCACCCAAATGACGGATCGAAAACAGCGTGTAGCTCCGTCTAAGCACGAACCAAATCTTTCCAAGACGAGCCAGCATGTCCGCTCTTCTCTTATGAAAACATCGAAGAACTTGACCGGTTGCAACCTTAATAATCGCTGGCTTTTGGGTTTTCGACGTCACGAAGTAATTCAGGAAAAACTTGAGTGATACTTTTTCTTTCCGGAAGCGTCTCGCGACGTTTACGACTCGTACGATCGCGTGTTCTATGAACAACGAAACACGGCTCGGGATATGCTGGGCATATAACCTATAAGAAACGGTTTTTTTTACGGCACTATAAACAAGTCAACAAGAAAACGGCCATTTGCAGGTCAGAAGCAAAAAAACGCAAGCCCGCGTGAGTGACTGGTATATAATTCCAGATGCACTTCTGTAGACATAAATGCATCCTTTAGCATCATAGGTAAGCTGTCCAAATGAAGACTAAAGATCAGCAACAATATCCGGTGAGATCTTTCTGAATTGGAACGATACTGCTAAATACGTGCCATCATCAAAACAATAAGATTTGATGATGAAGTGTATGCACAGTACCTTTATCCATTTGATGTTTGTACAGTGTTTATGCGGGGCTTGTTGTAAGTGAAAGTGACTTCGGAATGGACGTGAGTGTCCAGGTATTCTGAAATGGGTCACTGGAACACAACAGAGCTATCACCTTCCAATTCCCGGGCTAAAAATGTTTGTCTAGTCAACAACAGTTCGTTTAACTGCAAACATTTTTCTTCGATAAAAACACCGCCGGACGGTGGGCGGTAGATTTAACACACACACACACACACACACACACACACACACACACACACACACACACACGCGCGCGCGCGCACACACACTGAGGAAGTACCAGCACATCCACGTGCAAAGCTTGGTCCCAAGCTAAATGATTCGCCTCTAATCACATACTTTACACGAACACAAAGATTCTGTCAACATAATACAGTGAATCAAAACAAAAACAAAGCTTCTAGTACCGACAAGCGCAAGAATGTATCGGAAGGTGCAAGTTGCAAGTCGTACTTCGGATCAAGGGGCTCTACAATAGTGAACTAATTTCAAATCGCTAGATGCTGATGCTGATGCTGATGATTGTTGCTACAAGAACGTAGTCTGCACCCAAAAAAAGGATTCACATAATCAGTGGAAAATATCCACTAGAAATTCACTTAACCTTCAAGTGATACAGGAATTGGAAAACGATTTGCCAAATCAGTGAAATGTAAATGAACATGGAACAACCTAGAATCGTATCTTGAACGTTGAGGTTACGGATCCAATGACTTGACCACTAGTCAATATCAACGCTTGTAAACGGAAACGGCAAGAACATCGTCGTGCAAAACCAAATGTATTCATAACCCAGGTAACCAATAAGCAGTTCCAAAGCGTCTTTACGGCAACCTATCAGGCAATTAAGTCGCCTTAAATGCTACATAAATACTACTTTTGGCCCAATATACGGCTGCTTTACTGCAATGATATGATAATGTTTCAACAATGCTATTTTGCATTCGAAATGCTTATAACAGGTTACAAGCATTTTAATAGCATTTGGAATCCAACTTTACAACAGATAGCATTCAAGATGCGGATATAATACTAATATAAAGCTTGTAGCATATGAAACGCAGATTTATAGTTGATATACTGCATATGCTAATGCTTATTGGTTACCTGGGAAGTTACCATCATTCATAAGTTGTACCTTATGAAATTCATAAGTTTATTTGCCTGAGTGTATGCACAAGAACGAGGAATAAAACGCGTTTGGTGTTTAGGTCGGTATCGAGTTCGAAAGAAATTTCTTTTTCTATCCCAAACCCATGTTAAATTCCGTTTACTGAAACGGAAAAGTAAAGAATCGCAATGAAGTCTCCAGCAGTATGCACCTGAAAAAAAACGATAAATAAAATTGGAATTTGTAAGGTTTCCACGCAAACTAATGGGAGCTGTCACTTTTACTTTCGGAAAAATATTCCGCTCGATTATTCCGTAAGTGGAGGTGACATTTCGTTCCATGCAGATCAATTCTAGGGTTTTTTTTTTTTTCATTAGGGCCTATCTACAATTGAGAGATTCTCTCCGGGCTCGCTCTGTTTCATTCATTACAGCGCCATTATAAAACTAACGAGGTATTCGTTAGCACAGATCGAAGCACAACAGTGCTGGCTAGCATACTCTTCAAATAGTACAATGAAAAACGTAAAGGTGATTGGTTTATAAATGAAAGAGAGCGAGCCCGGAGAGAATCTCTCAATTGTAGATTCGCCCTAATGAAAAAAAAAACCCTAGAATTGTCAAAATTCCGCTTGGTAATATTGAACAAAATTCCCTAACCCCTTTACTTTTTAGGTCGATTCTGGGCTTTTGAAAGTAGAGCTTGAGTTTATCCTCTGCTTGATACACGGTTCTGCGAAACCGCCCAATCGGGTGCTGAATGATACCCAGTGAAAAGTTTGTTCTTCACATGTCTTGTTGTTCGGACTACAGAGTTTTAACATGTTATAACAGTTGTCAAAAAATTTCAACAAAAAATTCATCATCTAGATAGGATAGATGTTTTACCCGCATTTCCCGTACATTCATTCTTCAACTACACGCAGTGAAATACACTTTCGATATTCATAAGATTGCATTATGATTTTTTGCCAAATTTAAGTATGTTGAAAAAATAACATTTTGGAGCAATCTCGAATCGAGCCTTGAACTTTGAGATTGCGGATCCAGTGACTTAATCAATAGTCTACATCAAGGCTTGTAAAAAATAAAGGCTAGAGGCATACAAAAACACCGTCGTGCAAAACAAAATTCATTCATAATTTTCATCCCGTTCACACTACAATTTATATTACGTGATACAGACTATCTTGATATCAGCATCTATACATCTAGTTTTCACTGGAAATAATTTGCATGGCATTTGATATCAAGGTACTCTATATCACGTTATGTTGGTTGTAATATGAATAGGGTTTTACGCTTATGAAATTCAAAAGCATCGGTCATAAGTTGTACCTTATGAAATTCTTAATTTCATTTGCCTGAGTTTAGATACAATAGTTCAATAAAAATTATTGTAGCCTCACATGCTCAAAACAGCCTCTCTTTGATATGTATTACTGTCCGTTGTTATCTAATAGAAAGACGTATAAATTGAGTAAATCCACCTTTTACAAAAATTGAGTTACTTTTCCGTGAGAAAAAAAAAGGGACAGTAAATCAAATGA
>JASCZW010009039.1:0-45492 GCA_034211315.2 Aedes japonicus
TACAGAACAACGCCATGCTGGAGGTGGCTGGGGTTCATTGCCGAGTCTGGTCTAGAGATTTTTCGTTAAAGAAATTTTCTCGACTCGCTGGGCATATGGTAGAATTGTACTGCCACCCAACCAAATTAATGCAAAAAATGATACCTGGCATCGAAAACTCTTAACTAATAACTGTGAAGGGCATTTAGAACACTAAGTTGAGAACAAGCAATAAGCGCGAAACTCTAAACGAAAAAGTTTATCCACCCATAAAGCCAATCCGCAATTTTCCTGTTATTAAGATAAAAAGTAAGTTGTTCTATGAATGTTTTCATATAATATATTTAATTTTGAGTTCATGTTATTTTGCAAATTCTAATGATATTTTCAGGCTTTGAAAACTATGGTATGATCAATACAACGAGAAATAATACGCTTAAAAAAATTATCCACTTTATAACTAAGGGCGATACGGTCAAAATTTGGTCAATATCAACTTGACGTATTTCTTTCAATTTTGCATTTAAAAAACCTGAACACCCTCATTTTGAAGGTGTGTGTGTGTAGAATGTTGCTCCTATTTTGATTTTGGAATTCACTCTTCAGTTGTCAAAATGCCGTCCAAGCAAGAAGAGCAGCGTATCAAAATTTTGCTCGCGCATCGCGAAAATCCGAGCTACTCGCACGCAAAGTTGGCAAAATCGCTAAAAGTTGCCAAATCAACCGTTACAAATGTAATTAAAGTGTTTGGGAACGTTTGTCGACAGCAGGAAGTCTGGATCGGGGAAATCGAAAACCGGAAGCCGCTGAGACGACAAAGAGAGTTGCCGGTAGTTTCAAGCGAAACCCTAACCTATCTCTCCGAGATGCCGCAAATAAGCTGGGTGTATCGTCTACAACCGTGCATCAGGCAAAAAACGAGCCGGACTATCGACTTACAAGAAGGTAGTGACTCCAAATCGCGATGATAAACAAAATACGACGGCCACAGCGCGATCCCGGAGGCTGTACACGACGATGCTGACGAAGTTTGACTGCGTGGTAATGGACGACGAAACCTACGTCAAAGCCGACTACAAGCAGCTTCCGGGACAGGAGTTTTATACGGCAAAAGGAAGGGAAAGGTAGCAGATATTTTCAAGCACACGAAACTGTCAAAGTTCGCAAAGAAATATCTGGTTTGGCAAGCCATCTGTACCTGTGGCTTGAAAAGCAGCATTTTCATAGCTTCCGGGACTGTCAACCAAGAAATTTACGTGAAAGAGTGTTTGAATAAACGTCTGCTGCCTTTCCTGAAGAAACACGGTTGTTCCGTACTGTTTTGGCCGGATTTGGCATCTTGCCATTACGGTAAAAAGGCCATAGGTGGTACGCCGCCAACAACGTGCAGGTGGTTCCCAAGGACAAGAACCCTCCCAACACGCCAGAGCTCCGCCCAATTGAGAAATACTGGGCTATTGTCAAGCGGAACCTAAAGAAGACCAAAAAAACTGCTAAGGACGAGCAGCAGTTCAAGGCAAACTGGCTTTCTGCGGCGAAGAAGGTGGACAAGGTGGCTGTACAAAATCTGATGGCAGGGGTCAAGCGTAAGGCCCGGCAATTCGGATTTGGAAAAGCGGAAGCCTAACTGAATATTTTTCCTGAATTTTATACTAATTGAACTTGAAAAAGAAATTTAATTTGATTTTTAAATAAACGATTTCACCGATTTACACGCGTTTTCTCTTGACCAAATTTTGACCGTATCACCCTTTAAATAATAATATAACATTGTTCAATATTTTGTGTGACCACCCTTGGCCTCAATAACAGCTTGGGGAATCTTTGCGGCATTTCTTCATTTTTTCTTGATTTCGCCTTAATTTATGAATGCAACTAAATTCATACCAATTGTTCCTTTTTGTCTGGAAACTATTTGGTAAAAATACGTTGGGGATCATTCAAATAATGTTGGTAAATTTTAGAGGATTCTAATGGTGTCATTTCACACACGTTGAAATGGTCGAGTGGTAAGAAGATCAATTTAATAAGCTCGAAGTCAATGGTTGATCTCATCAATACCTCTATGTGAACCGACCAAATTTCTACTGAAGCTCTACTGATCATTGTCAAACTTGGCTAGTCACACAATACACAAAATGAATGCATTGATGAATGGCGTCGCAAGCTCTCAATCAATAACTGTGGAAGTGCAATCGAACACCTAGGTGATACAAAGCAATAAGCTTGGATAAAATGAATTATTCATTGCATATATAATTTGATAAACGAGACTATAACAAAAGCACAAAAGTAAAAACGAATAAATAACTAAATAAATCAAGAAGCAGATAAATTAACAAATGAATGAATTTAAAGGAATTCCTCATTTGATATAAAATTATGAAGGGAATCAATAAAGTTCTTCGAAAGGAAACACCAAAACAAATGTGACTTAAAGAAAGGTAAATAATAAATATGGCTGTAGATAAGTTTTTCTATATATTATGTGAACATATATAGATTAATAAATAAATAACTAATTCAAAACATAGATTTTTTTCAAATTTTGATGAAATTTTTTCATGAAGTCCCTACTTTGGTTATCATTGCTTGCTCTTTTACACATCCGCATATTTTGTCTACTATTTGCAAAAAAAAAATGCCTGGAAGTTGTTTCGGAGTACGAAGCACTGAGAAAATCTGCAAATAATTGACAAAAAACTTTAAAAAAATGGTTTTAATTCTTCAAACTCAGAGGCTATTTAAAATATTTGTTCGAATGTAAAATAATATTTTTTTTATTGAAATATACAAAAAACTATGAATTGATTAAAAAAATAATTATTAATGAATTAATTGTTATATGAATAAACACTTGCCACAAAATCATACTAATGCAAAAATGGTACCTGGCATCGAAAGTTTTTATTATAGCAAGCAATATGCGAATTGTGATAGCAATAAGCTTCAAATGCTAAAATCGAAGAATGATCGAACGAAAAATTTAATGTATAAATAAAAAATCAAATAAATAGACAACTATGAATGATCCTATAAGGACAGCAATAAACAAAATACCTAAGCAATTAATTGGAACACAAATCGATCGAGATTGTCTTTTCGAATTATGAACGAATAATTAATCAATCAATTAAACAGCTGAAAACTATAAATTAATACATTCAAACATTTTTAATTAATTGAATACATAAAAAATCAATAAATGTATGTTTGGATTAATATATTATATATAAATACATATGTATTGATCGTTACATATGTTGAAATGAAATTTAAAAAAAATAAATAACGAAATTCATGCGTACTTAAATAAATATGTACATAAATAAGTTATTTAGCAATCATATTGATCAATGGCTAAAATATTTACCTGCACTTAGTAATTCAGAAAAAGCACCAAAAATGAAAAAGTGCCACTAAATTATTAAGGCCTGTGCCAACAAATAATGTGTGATCAGCATTAAAAAATTAGGAATGAGCAATAAAAGATGAGAAAAGATCTTCGGATAATCTAATTGTGACCGGTAAATCTGTCAAATAAAGCAACAGCTATTAGTATATGTGCAATTAAATATGGCAGTATTTCCGCCAAATTATGTAATTTGAGCACTAAACTATTCGCATATATCTTTTAATTTTGTTAGATTTTCCCATAAAAACAGTAAAATGAGCAATGGATATTTATTTATCCATTGCTCATTTTACTGTTTTTATGGAAAATCAACAAAATTAAAAGACATATGCGAAGTAGTTTAGTGCTCAAATTACATAATTTGCGGAAATACTGCCATATTTAATTGCACATATATAATAGCTGTTGCTATTTGATGATTTACCGGTCACAATTAGATTATCCGAAGATCTTTCTCATCTTTGTTGCTCATTTCTAATGCTGATCACACATTATTTGTTGGCACGAGCCTAATAATTAATGGCACTTTTTCATTTTTTATTGCTCAAATCTCTCTTTTAATTGATGATTAATTATACTTACCATTGATCAATACACAAATGAAGGAAAAAATAAATATGTCAATTAATCAATTGAGGAATAAATGTGAAAAACTTATTTGATGTAAAGAAAAACTAATGAGTGATATTTTATTGTATGAAAATATTAAAATAACAGAACAATTTAAACAAAAATTTGAAAATGAAATCGTTGATACATATAAAAAAACGAATCAGATAAATTGTAACTAAATAAATAGACAAACACTTAAAAAATAAATACATTATATAATAACTCAGAAATTTTTTTAAATCTAATTTTTCGTATGGATCATAATATTGAAAGTAAAAATCTTCAAATTAAAAGCAAAAAATCTTCAAATTAAAAGCAATATGATGTATGATATATGATGTATGATATAAGTTACCATCCATTGTAGCACGGAAGCTAAGCCTGACAGCAATGGGCTCTCATCACTGTTAGATTAGGTCAAGCCTTAACAACCACTGATGATCCTTATCATGCAAATGTATGAAGGGCCAAAAACGGGTTGTGTAGATAGGCAACCTCACTTATACGTATCCACAGGAATATGAAAAATCTCCTTCCATCAACAAGATTGAACAATTGGTCAAAAGAGCGAGCTATCTAACATGATGCGGGGAGAAGAGCCCACCCTCTATTTACAAACTGTTAGCCATGAGGAGTTGGCATTCCCACTTCTCCCATTCTGAGTGCTTCAATTGAGTGCCCTGATGGTCTGTTTTTGGATTATTTGTTTATATAATTATTTTTCTATTCATAAAAGAGAAAAGAACTACGGTAACCGTATCTAATATATATGTTCTTCAATTTGTCAATACTAAAATGATAGAAATGTTGTATATTTCTTCCTGAATAGTCCTGGTTTAGTCTAAAATCTAATGCACATAAAGGGAATGGTAGATTTGACAAAAATTACTGAGATATGTCGTGTATATTAAAGCTGGATATCTCCTAAATCGCGTCTATTGCATCAAAAATTTCCACCAATGTTATATGGCGTATGAAAGATTGCAAACAATCTCGTTGTTTAAGCTTGCATTGGTTTGGACTTAAAACAGGGGAAATTTTATGCGGCTGTTAAAATTCATTATTTTTTCCTGTGTGACATCATGTTTGTAAAAGCATGTAGATATCCATTTAATAATATATATGAATATATATGAATCATGCAGGAATATTTAAATCTGTAAAACGGAAATACATTTACAAGTATATGACAGCTGAGACTCTACATCCTGAAAATTTAATATTATTATAAATAATAAACAATAGAAAATAATACGATGTTTTAATGATATACTAAATAATATACATTTATTCATAAAATGCCGCTCTGTGTCATTTCATTTAACGCGGTTTTTAATGATATAACTCTGAAATGGCGAAAATTTCCAAAGCCTGTTATTGATTGTCGGACTAAAACATTTGTTATTATATCAACAAAGCGATTACCGACTCAAGATATTTATGCTGTACGCAATCTGGAGTTCATGGAACTTATTTATGCGTTTTGATAAATATGAGAATTAGATTGCGGTTTGATTAACCTATATTATTAGTTTTAGATTTTGTAGTTTGTTTATTGGATGGCTCAGGCGTGTGTAACACTTGATCAGTTTTATTTATGTTTGTTAATTTATCAATAATATTCAAATTAAAAGTTGCGATATCTTAACAAAACATTCAAAATATGTGTTATGTAAATCAAACTCTAAACTCCTGCCCAAATTCCAATCCGTTGAACTGTTATTCCTATTAAACTCAAGACGACCGTGAGTAATCGGTGCCTCCCCCCCCACCACCGAACTTCAGTTTTAAGTTAACGGATGTATATTAAAATTGTAGATTTGGCTCTGTAAATTTCATTAGATTGTGGTTTTACAAGTACCACAATGGTTTTACAAGGCCACGAAGAAGGTTCTCCAGTGACCATTAGTAAGAGAGAGTTGTCGAAGTCACTGTTCATTTCCTCGCGACTTGGTGTGAATGAGGAAATTTACAGTACCAGATGCCTATCGAAAGTGGCCGCCTTTATACGAAAAGGTTGTTACGAGCGATGGACCATATGAAAATCAATAACCTAATTTAGAAGCTTCTAACAAATATCTGACCAAATTTTAAAGGTTATTAAACCAAATTTTAAAGGTTAAGGTAAATTTTAGTTATGTTCTGGCCTAATTCTTGTTCATTAAAGAATGTATACATTAACAACATTAAAAAAATAAAGAAAATAAAAAGATTTCTTCTTAATTTTTCTAAACCCTGCTAACATGCATGTTGTAGTGCACAAACATGTAAACATGAAATTGTATATGGGTGAGTGTGGGCATAGTGATTTATCATTTATAGGTTGCCAAAAACTCGAAGTTCAAACATGAAACTATGATATTACAGGATGCTTTTGTCAATCTTTAATAATCTTTGGTTAACCTTGACATTATTGATTTTTCCGCTACACTACCTTCTATCCGACGCACAAGAAAACCAAATGAAATTAACAAACGTTTTTCCGCCCGAAATGACAAATCAATCCCGGTGTCAATTTGTAACCGCGAACCGGCACACCCCGCTAAGTCAACATATATACGACATGATTTATTGCCGCAGAAACGCTAGTTAAGTCATCCAATTCCCATTTTGCAAATAAAAATAATTTCTTCATCCATCATGAATCTGTTGTTTTCCGTCTCCGAACCTATCGTTGGGGGGGTGCATTTCCACAGTTTCCAACCCACAGCTCCGATTTCCTATATCTGGCGCTGGATGCCAGGCATGATGCTGCAGGAGGGTGGCAATAACGAAATCCATTCACAAAATCTACTTTGCCCTCCACAACACCGCACCGTGGTTCCTTGATCCAGAGAGCTGATCCCGAGCCACAATCCAATCCGAACGACCTAGCTGCGCGATCATCAAAGGAAAATGCTAAACCACTATTCCCACGTTCCCACCGCACAACCCACCCAGCGTTCGAACCGCGGCAGGAAAGTGGGAAGCGGGGATGGTAACAACGTTTATTGCCGCTTAAACCTTATGATGATGATGGTGATGATCCCGTGGTGGAGGAGGGATGGGGTGTATGGAAATCGAGCACAGTGCTGTTTTATTTTTCCGACTGTTGTACGTTATGTAGGTATCTCTACCTATGGCAACGTTCTCGAATTCAAAACTCGCATGCATAATGTTATTACTTTTATTACGCACATCTTATAATCCTCCGTTCGATCGCAAATGAAGCGTGTTTGTTCGATCGGTTTGCTGGAAACGAAGATGGAGAGGCGGTTAATAGCCTTGTCATGGAAAATTGGATGATTTGCTGTGGGTTTACATCGAACAGACATTGGGAATTGTTGATGGCTGGATGAGTCATGCAGGGCTTCTTGCTGATGTATGGTTGGAATGAGAAGTTGTTCTACATGTTAAATCGAAAATTGATGTCACGAATATGCCGCTAATAATGATTGGTGGGTTCGATTTACATACAGTTAGTCGATGTTCTGAAAAGTTCTATCTAAAGCTGCCAGCTAAAGAACTGAAAATTGTTTTTTTTAAGGACATGGTAATTCCTATAGAAACTTCAAAGGGCCAGTGCAGTTCGACTCCGCAACCAAATCAGTTGAAATTTTGGGAGAAGATTCAGGACCTGATTTGGAATCGATTGAGTGGGGTGGGGCCGAATCCATATTTTGAAACACTTTTGAGCATGTGTTTGTGTGCAATCTAACACCCATTGGCCAAACATGATATTATGGAAGAGATTTTACCCGGGAGCTAGGATGTAATAGCTGTACTGCAGATCCAGCAACCTATTACTGAATGTCTGTAGATTCAGGCCCGTTCTGAGATTACTTTCACATATAATAAGCCCCGCATGTTAACATTACCAATACTATCTGGATAAGGGTACTGCAACACATTTCCAGTTTTGGAATTGTTGAACCAGGATCGTATTTAGCATTATTTGAAAATAGCATTTATATATTTTCTATATTTATTATCAGATTGATCTCACCCATGGCAACCTCCAAAATGACACTAGAGTGTTCATTCGTGGAAATGAAGATTTTCGATGTTAATTCGTAGTTGAATTTCATGTAACAGCGACCAAATAATCGCAAAAATGAACGGTGCTTGTTAGTGCTAAAACTAGCACTAACAAACAAATCTAGGGAATCGATTACATTCACTACATCGCCTTACATAAAACATTACCCGCGAGTTTTATGTAAGGCGTAGTGAATGTAATCGATTCTCCTCCAAAATGTGTGATGAAAAGAAGTTTTTTTTGGACTTCGCGCTCGGAGGAAGAGTAGTATCCGCTTAGATTTGTTTGTTAGTGCTATTATTAGCACTAACAAACAATGTTAATTTTTGCTATTGTTTTGTGAATCTTTGATTTTACTGTCTGTTTTAGTTGAATTATGAATTAGTTTTTGATTTTTTTCCCCGCAAAAACGACGCAGTAAAAACAAAACACTTCAGTTTCAAGGCGTAGATAAAGGGTGTCCACGATGAAATTGCCACACACAAAATTGATTCGCAAAATTCGAGTTTTCATCCGATTGCCATCAAATTTTCAGGGATTGAGAAATAACTATCTGAACTTCATTTTATCATTTTACTCGTATTTTATTTACAGTCCATACGCAAATGCCCGCACCTTGGCCTTAACCCCGGCCATAAGATTCTGCACAACCTGTGAATCAACCGTTTTTTGCATGTAAACCCATACTTTCTTCAGTTCCTCGACTGTCTTCACTACCTTAGGTCGTTTAAGAAGGTGCTGCTTCATAATCGCCCAGTACTTCTCGATGGGGCGGAGCTCCGGAGTGTTGGGAGGGTTGAACATTTTCGGCGCGAAATTGACCTTATTGTCCGCATACCACTTCAGCAATTCCTTGGAGCAGTGGCATGAGGCCAAATCCGGCCAGAAGATTGTTGGGACGTTGTGGGTCTTCAGGAGAGGAAGCAGCCGCTTCTGGAGGCACTCTTTTATGTACACCTGTCCGTTCATCGTGTCCTGGGTCACGAAAGGTGCACTCCGCTTCCCGCACGTGCAGATGGCTTGCCAAACCAGGAATTTCTTCGCAAATTTGGACATCTTCTGAGTGCGGACATGCTCCTGAACGCTGAACTTATCCTTGGCCGTGAAAAACAGGTTGCCGGGGATCTGTTTGAAGTCGGCCTTTCGTCGTCCATGATGCAGCATTCAACTTTCGTCAGCATGTTGAGGTACAACTTCCTGGCACGGGTTTTGGCGGACTTGTTCTGCTTCTCGTCGCGATTAGGGGCCTTTTGTACCTTGAACGTTCGAAGCCCAGCCTTAGTTTTGGCCTTCTGGACAAAACTTCGGCTTAGGTGCAGCTTCTTAGCCACATCCCGAACGGAGGCGTTCGGATTTCGGTTGAAGGCCCTAACTACGCGGTTGTGATTT
Organism: Aedes japonicus; assembly: GCA_034211315.2. Lineage (NCBI taxonomy): Eukaryota > Metazoa > Arthropoda > Insecta > Diptera > Culicidae > Aedes > Aedes japonicus. Next base: position 9,414 of record JASCZW010009039.1, read on the forward strand.
TTGATGTTGTACGGAATACTTTTTCCTTCACTTCTGGGCTTCCGATCGGTGGTCAACCGTTTCTCGAACCGCTTAATCACTCGCGACACCGTGGAATTCGCGATTCCCAACGTTTTAGCGATGGAACGATGCGAGAGATCCTTGTTCTCGTGATGAATGCGCAAGATTTTATCACGCACGAGCTGTTCTTTCGACTCCATTTCCGCGAGTTTTGATCACAGGACTTTAAAACTTGCAGGATGTAAATAATGCACTATGAACTAAATCCACCCAAATTTTCATTAAATTCTACCCAACGGTTAAAAACTTAGAGCAATTTCATAGTGTGGCAATTTCATCGTGGACACCCTTTATCTGCAATCCTGAATGGAAACACTTATTTGATTTTCAATTTTTTTTCTTAGTATGACGTCATTTATAACAAAACCTGAACCCTACATCCCTTAGATGTTTTCAATTCACTGTTGCTCCTCTCCAATCCCGTGGGCACCTTGAACTCCCAAGAGCTTGCGCCACTGGGCTAACCATTTTGTTAGTTGCACCCGTCATCTTGTGTCAACCGGATTCCCATTGATTCAGCATTATTCATGTCAACATTCATCAGCATGTCCTGCGCAGTTCCGAATACTGGGTTCACCAGCGAGTTACGCGAGCTCATTGTTCATCCACCGTCTTCAATCTCCGTCCTTCTGCACTCCACCAAAGAAGGTTCTTAGCAACCGTTGCTCAGCCACTCCGCATGCTCGCAAATCTTCTTCAAGCATTGTCCATGTCGCATGCCCGTCGAGAACAACCGGTCGTATTAGCGTTTTGTACAGGATACAATTCGTACGGGAGCTATGTCTTTGGCCACAATTGCTAGTGGAGTCCACAGTAGCCCAACTTTCACTGACAAGACGTCTCCGGATCTCACGACTGTTATCCTGAAGAAGTCAGGGTGTGGGAATGAGGGCGCCAACTTCTCGACCCACTTAAAAACTCACCTGTGCCTCGACGGCCTTTCTCGGGCCGTCTCTCCAGCTTTCGGTATTATTTCAGGGAGGGGACTAGTGTGCTTTATGCACCCACTATGTCTAATTACATAGGTTTTTACCAGTTAGCATCGCCGACCTGACGCTGATTCGATCAAGATGCTCCAGGACCCAAGCAGGGTTCCTGACGTCTGGTGGTCCATCCAGATCGTCCGCGATCTCCCTACCCGACCACTAACGGTACCTGCCGAACCTCGCGTCGTATGGTTCCTCATCTGGTCGAAAAAGCCAAGGCCAGGACCGGGGTTGGGTGGTCTGGGAGTGCGGCATTACCCCAGGGTCGTCCCTGTTCCCCATGTCATGACAGCTTATGACTTCTTGCCGGATCCCGCGACGTATGGCGCTTCCTCCGTTGTAGTTCGTTCAGCCATTCAGGGGAGCTTACCGTTTCCAGAGTGCATCGCGGGGAGGCAAGCTACTTCCTCACCTGTTACACTCCTGCTTAGCCATACCCATTCGTACTCGGCTCCGTATGTAAGCTTGTACTCCATTTTGGACGTATTTATCTTCAACCCAATCTTCACTGCTTCAATCACTGTGTGCTGTCGATACCCCCAATTATGGAAACTGGCCACTGAACGGATCTTTTTCACGGTATCACGACTTCGGGTTGGCGAAAGTTTGAGACGACACTCCTGAGAACTGTAGGGTGACACTTACAGGAAATGGTGAGGCTCCCACGGCATTGGCTATATTCGTCCCATTAAAACCCTGACAGGCCTTCAAAACGTTCCACTCTCCTCCGTTCAGCTACGTCAGCTGGACGGGAGTAGGCTCAGATGCCCACACCCGACTTGTGCCTATCGGGTTCTGAATACGGTGTCCACAGGAAATCCCGTGTGAACTCTCGCATGACCTCCCTCTTTTACATAGATAATCATGGGATCACTATGGCAACTACTCCACGTGGGTTGGAATAGCAACTGAAGGGAGACCTAACAGAATGGCGCCCCAAGTTCCAAATCACACTAACCAACAAGAGGAGGTTAATCCGTTCGCCAAAAGAGGTCTAAGCAGATCCCCTCCTAGCAGGAAGCCGGGATCCAACACCTGCGGTACGTCCAAGCATGCAAAACAGTCGCCCAAGAAGCGGTTGCGCGGTCCCACGGGCCTCAAAATATATACGAACGTGCTGTCGATGCCGGAGGGTTCAACCTCACGTTCTACGGGTTGTACAGAGAGTGACCTCGGTGCATAAAGCGCTAGAACCAGTTCGTCGGCGAGCGCAGTTTCAAGCGCCGTGGGTGGCTCAAGACGGAGGCTGGACGGAGCGGAGGGGACGAGTGACGACCCTTCAAGAGGGAAAATCGCTGGACCAAGGTCGGAAAAAAAGGGAGATAGACCCAGAAAAGAGAAGACGAATAGAAGCCTGGCGCGGAAACGAAACGTGAAGACCGAAGAGTCCAAGTACTCCGAGGTCCTCAAAGCACTGTACCCCCATAATCCAAGAGCTTGAAAAGGATACACCCAGGTCCTGCCTATAAAAAGCTGGTCGAACTAGGAGCGGCAGTGAAGGTGCGTGCCCTAGCCAGGATAGTGACTCTACAAGATGATTATGATGAAATACTACCATCTATTGTGGCAAGGAAACTTTCCATAGCTGTGAAATAATCAGAAAAACGATTTGATTACGATTCTATTTTTGTTTGTGATCATCAAGCTCCTGTACAAAGGGCCAAACACGTTTGGACGAGCCAGTAAGCAGAGACACTTACGCGAATCCCGCGAATTTAGGGAATAGAATCTCTTTCCAAATGCAAGTTCACACCCACAGCATTAGAAACGAGCCCTGGATTGAGAGAATAAACCCAATAGATGGGGTTGAAGAGCACGCCCTCGTTCCGCGAAATGTTGACAATAGGGAGGAGGTGGTCCCATGCTCTCCACCAAATCGTTTCACTTAGGTGCCCTGATGGTCCCTCCGTTTTCCCGTTACATATTATGTCATGGATATTTAGTTTATTTTGTAGTGGTCATATGATAGGGATAAGGAAGACAACAGGAGAAAGAAGAGAAAGCATTATTAATTGGTAACTAGAAATGCGCATGTGACATTTTCATGTTGATATTCTCACAACGGCCGTTCAGAATGGTTCGACGGGTGCATATGAGAGATCATTCCCGATGAGTTTCCACTGGTTTACTCTATTCCATCACGTTTAATTACGTTACATCTGGGAATTTCAAGACGATGATCCCCCATCGCATCTTTAAGTGATGATTACAAGCTGTTTATTTCGTTCAGGCACTTTTGAACATTGATTTGGCAGCCTATTCACACATGAAATTTGCCGCGACCAACTCTGTAGAGCACGCCCATACCCCTTTCTGAACCGAAGGGCAGGGCTAGCCACAATAGTGACTGTCCAGTGTAAAAACCTAGACGAGATCACGGCGTGAAATCTCCATGGCCATCAAGGCCTAGTTTGGGGTTGAAGTAGCTACAACAGCCATACGGCTGCCTAAGGGTCAACTTGGGACCCAAGTGGCCACGATGCGGCTGGCAATAGCCCTAAAAGTGGTGAAACTGAAGGTGGGGTGGTCCGTTTGCACGTGTTTTGAGAGCAGGCATATGTCGTGAGAGTGTAAGGCCCAGAGTGCCCGGTCTTCAAAGGCAAACCACGAAGCTAACCAGAGTGCAGGTAACCCAACTTAACCAGAACCTCTGTGAGGTAGGTCAACAACTGCTGTGTCAAACAGTTCGAGAGTCAGCAACTTATACCGCCATAATATCCGACCCATATCGCATGCCGGCCGGTATCAGAAACTGGGTTGTGGATAGGTCCACTATGGCGGCATTATAAACGACGGGCAAGTTCCCAGTTCAGAAGGTTGTGCCTACCTCAAACAAAGCCTTCGTGGTTGTAAGAATGAATGGAGTGTTCTTCTGCAGTCAACTTCAACGCCTGTACGAGATCCTGCTTGAGGCCCTGGGGAGGCTAAACGTAGACCTGGTCAACGTAGGTACCAATAGTAACTACCATCGAACAACTGGAGGGTGGAGAATGGCTACACTCATAGCGAACACTTGGCGGTTTGCTATAGTATCGTCCACAATACTAGGCAGCCTGAAGAAGGAAGAGCATCTACTCCATTCGTCTGCCGATGGAGGACTCTATACTTCGATGAAGAAGTATTTAAAGAGGTGCTTGAGCGGGAGCAGAACATGAGTGAAACCCATGACCCGCGCGGTGATCAAATCGTAGCGTATGCGATGCAACCTTGACTAGGAAGGTCAAACCTAGGAATGGAAGATCGCCGGTGAAGTGGATGGACTCAATCGCTGACCTCCGTAGAATTTGCCTCCGTTCAAGAAGGAGGATATAGAGAGCGCGGTTGGACCCCGAAAGAAGGGCCATGTCCAGAGTCGTCACCAGCTTTTCTGCTTGCTCCCGAAAGATGCAAATATGCCTGGACAAAGGCATCTTTCCGGTCACCTGGAAACGCCACTTACTTACTTACTTATGTCTTCTGTTCATCTATGGGGTTGCATAGGGCCAACGTAAAATACTTCCACCCTAGGCGGCTACTCGTTTCAGCCTTGACTTGGGCCCAGGACAGATTTCGATCGACTTCCTTTATTTCCTTATTGAGGCTCCGATGCCACGATCTGCCTTTGCTGCGATGTCCTGCTGGGTTCCAATCCAGCGCTTGTTTGCAGATTTCGTATGCGCTCCTTCGTAGTGTGTGGCCGATTCACCTACACGTTCGTTCTCGAATTTCCACTGATATCGGTTATGAGATCCAATTGTCAGGCCACCAGATACGAATTACATATCATCGAGGCATCCGTTAATGAAGACCTGCAGCTTTTTAGTATTCTCCGCTGATACGCACTACGTCTTGCAGGCGTATAACAGCATAGATTTCACGTTTGAGTTGAAAACTCGCTATCGTACATTTGGAAGGATTACCCGTGTTGACATCCAACGATTTAGTCTTGTTGACGATGATGGTGAGACCAGTCGCAGAGGAGCTTTCGACGAGGTCGTTGAGTTTTCTCTGCATATAAGAACGCCATTGCGCTAACAAACCAACGTCATCGTCGAAGTCGTTGAGGTGCTCCATGGTGATAGGCTGCCAAAGCAGCCCATGGTTCGGAATACGGTCAATAGCATCTCCCATGATCTTGACGACTACGGTGAGGAACAGTAGCGGTGATAATATACATCCTTGCCTCACACTGGCGACTACCCGTATGGGGTCGGACAAGGCTACGTTATGCAGGATTCTGCATGTGAAAGCTTCGTACTGCGCTTCGATGAGGTTGACGATTTTATTCGGGACTCTTTTGCGTCTCAGGACGCCCCACTAATTTCCGTGGTTGAGTCTGTCGAAAGCGTTTTCGTAGTCAATGAATACCAAATAGAAAGAGTCTTGTGAAATTTATTGACCTGCTTCAGAATGATTCGGAGCATGACAATATGTTCCACAAAAGATCTTCCGGAACGGAATCCCGCCTGCTGCCGCCGGAGAGTCACATCGATCTTCTCCTGAATCCGGTTTAGGATAACTTTGCATAGGACTTTGAGAACAATACACAGTATCATGATGCCTCGCCCATTGTCGCTCAGGGTTAGATCCCCCTTCTTAGGGACCTTTACTAAGACGTCCTGCCCTGCGGGAGCCTTATTGAATTACATGATTCAGATAGCTGATTCGATCTCCTGCAATGATGGGGCCTCGGAGTTGACGCGAGTGTTGCGCCGCATTTGTGGCCGATCATTCCGAGTTGTTGATGGTTGGTTGAACGTCGTAACTTGCAGAGGTTGTTCGAAGTGCTCAGACCAACGTTTCAACTGGATAGTGGGGTCGATAAGTAACTGCCCAGTCGCATCCTTCGCAGGAATCTTCGGATTCATCCTTGCTCTATTCAGGCGTCGTGAGGTATCGTAGAGGAGGCGGATATCGCCAGTATTTGTGGCTTTCTCCACTTTGTGGGCCATTTTCGGCTGAAGCAGATGTGGTCGATTTGATTTTCTGTATGTCCATCACGGAAAACCCACGTGACTGTGTACTCTGGTCGATGGGGAAAGAGCGAGCCTCCGATCGCCATGTTGCCGTTGTTGCCACAAAATTCTGCAAACAGTTCGCCGTTGTCGCTCATTTCCCCGAGACCATGACGTCCCGTCAGCCGATCTTCGTATTGAAGTCGCCAGACGCTAGCTTGTATGGCTGCTGAGTTCAGGGACGTCACCAGGTGATCCATCGGCATACCATCCGATGTGCTTGTTGGATACGACGGGTAACGTGCTGGAGAGGTTAATCCTTAACAAGTTATTGAAATACATAGTGGGTAAGTCACCGGAACCGTCAACCAGGAAATCTGTCTGAGCGAGTGCCTACAAAAACGTCTACTGCCTTTCCTGAAGCGACACAATTGTTCCGTTCTATCTTGGCCGGATTTGGCATATTGCCATTACGGAAAAAGGCTGCCACCAACGTTCAAGTGATTCCCAAGGACAAGAACACTCCCAACACGCCAGAGCTCCACCCAATCGAACAATATTGGGCCATCGTCAAGCGGAACCTTAAGACTCAAAGAGCTGTTGTAAGCGAGAAACAGTTCAAGGTAAACTTGCGTTTTGCGGCGAATAAAGTGGACAAAGAGACTGTACAAAATCTTATGGCAGGTGTTAAACGAAAGATTCGGCAATGCGCATTCGGTAAAAAGGAAACTTAGCTGAATATTTTTCCTGTATTCTGTATTAAAGTTTGCATTAAAAAAATGGACTTTTTTTCGGATGGTGATAAAAAAAAGCTAAGACATATAATTGCTCTTAAGGAATTTCACATCGAAAATAATTATTTAAGCTTACTTGCAAAAAAAAATCTACGCCCTTGCGAGTGGTTTTCCGGACGTTAACCGGAACATTCGCCGTGGCGGACGAAAACATACGTGTTGGCATGTTGTTGAGTTCTTCCTTGGTTTTATTTATCAATTCCTTCTCAGTTTTCGCGACAAAATGGCGTAGATCTTACGCTTAAGGTTGACCCAGAAATTTTCAATGGGACGCAGCTGGGGGACGTTGGGCGGGTTCACCGACTTTGGTACCACATCGATATTCAGCCGCTCCATCTCCTTCAACGATAGCTTCGAGTAGTGGGCCGACGCTAGACTCGGCCAGAACATCGCGTCTTTGCCTTATAGTATTTCTTGATGAGCGACGAAACTTCCGGCAGGCATTTCGTACTATAAATTTCCCCGTTCATAGCGAGTCCGGAGCGAAAAAAGAGCGGCTTTGCCATGTCCTTCTCGCTGATTGTCGAGTTGACCATCTTATTCAGCCGCTGCCGCTGCGCAGCCATTGCCCGCTGCCATTGCCCGCTGCTCCGAAACCAGTTGACGCGACTTCCGCATCCTATCATGTATGTTCATGTTCGCCAGGTACTTTTTCACTGTTTGGTCGGTTGAACCGACCTTCCGGCCAAGCGCACGCAGCGATGTAGCACCTTTTCCCTCGGTCTTCCTCTTCAGCATCCTTTGAAACTTCTTGTCGCTCAGGGTCGTCGCCCCTCCGGAACCGGGCTTTCTTTCGATACTCTGATTGTTGGCTAATAGTGCCAAGATGTAGTAGATGCCGGAATGGGCGTATCCGGCGTCCACAAAGTGTCGCGCGATGCCATTTTTTGAACGCGTAAACTTCTGAATGGAGTTGCTTCACTGTTTTTGCCATCATTGTTAGAGTTCGACTGATAGAGCTGTCAAATTTTGTCTGCTGACTCATGGTTTACTATGGTTGATGCTTCATGGGTAGTTTTGTCAGTGCGGGTGAAGGTAAACCCATGAAAAATCGGCAATTTTGGTCCATTTTTTTTTTAATGCTGACGTTGCCTGAACTTGAAAGAGAAAAATAATTTGACCAAATTTTGATCGGAACACCCTTTATGACAGTTTTGTGTTGCTTGGGATAGTCGTGTTAGTACTGTTCACGACAAATCGGTTGGAATCATCTATTTTTGCAATTATAAGACATGACTCTAGCCTTAGCTAATTATCAACATATTATTGCAATACACTGGGAGATTCAAACAATGTTAGAAAATTTATGGAATTATTTCTAATCGATAAATGCAAAAGTTCAGAACATTCAACGTGGACTGAATAAGTTATTAACGTTCAAAATCTGACCACTTTCATGATGCTCAAATCTTTTGTACCACATGTTAACATAAATGTATTCCATTATCGAAAATAAACACAGGTACATATACCTCAATAATATGTACACGGCAATAAGCTTCTCCAATGCTGGTTTCTCGCAAATAACAAATCAATTCAACAAACTTTTAGAGGAACGTCTTGTATGTATGATAATTTTGTTGATTTTCAAAATCAGGTCGTAATTTTCGAGAAATCAGTATTGGAAGTGATCGGTATCGTGTACATTTAATCGGAGTATACCTGTACGAAATTTACGATAAAACCAAAAAAAAACTTTATTCCATGAATCCCCGTTCCGGAAAACACTTCGACGGCGGAAAACCGGTGATAAGCTTGTTGAGATTTTACGCCGGTTGGCTTCATATCATTCGAAAGAACCGTTTAACTACTTAACGAGGATGATATTTATAGAATCTTCAAACTTGTAATCCACCGGGAATGAGGCGCCATCACGAATAATATTCGGCTCGCGAAACAAAAGAGGGAGAGAAAAAATCCAGCAGTGTTCAAAAGTCCCCCCTCCCCCCTCCTCTCGGAGAAGTTCATAATCCCCGAATTGGCGGAGAGTATAAGGAACAGTGAATTTCCACGAAGCGGCCATTGAAACCGAAAGTGACGGTCGTCGATTTTCCTAAAGCGATGAATTATTCATCTGCTTGAGAACTGGCTGTAAGGTTAATAGATTTATTGATTTGATGATAAAAATAGCTGCCGCAGACCAACTTCAAACAGGATGGGCAGCTGATTAGGGGAAGGATATTTTGCTTCCCATCTCACCTCTTTTTTGTTTTGGTTCTTCTGAATAAAACGGAAAGTGAATTGAAATACATAGATATAACCTAATTACAGAGGCACACAAACACACGTGTATGGCCCAGCATTGAGAATTGCAGCCAGTCAAACAGCTAGCAGCAGATGTGGGTGGATCTTGCGAGGCTCAACATTGATTAGATTTCTACTCCGCTGTTCTTCGCCTTTCGGTTTTCATTGACTTTGATTCGACTTTGGTTCAAGCCCTTAGTCCGATTAACCATAATCGGTGATGATCTTCTTTTTGCTGTGGCTTGAGTCACGGTTTGAATAGAGAGCAGCTTAAAAGCGGGGATGTTAATTACCGTTGTCGAAATGTCTAGTTCAGAGCAAAATTGTAAATTTATGTCAAAAACTTCCCCTGGGTGGTTATCAAACGGACGGGTCACTTCGATGATTTTATTTTCATGGACAGTTCAATTTGGTTCGATATAGAGCAGGCCTATGGCAAGGACCACTTTTTTACGTAGACAACATCTCAGCAAGCTCAGCTGTCAAAATAATGTTAACATTGTGAGTTGTGTCTGTTTTAAGTATAACTGTTGTTGCTCGTTATCGTTTTGCACGTCATTAAAAGCAGAAAGATCGCTTTCTGTGGTGTTTCACATCAAAACAAACAACCAAATCAAATGATTTGTCTTCTATTTGACAGCTGACAGCGGGCCCAGGACATCCTGTCTACTGTCAATCACTGCTATTGATATAGGCTTGTCCATGGCCTGATATAGAGGTATTAGAGGTTTTCTTTTCTTCTCAGAATTCCAATACTCATTTCAATCGCATTTTTTATAATCACTTATGATCTAATACTCTGGTTAATTCTCAAGTATAAAATTAAGATAATAGATCCCTGTAATATATTGCAACTGATATACATTGTTTCAAAGAAGTTATTTATACCAAGAGACACGCTTAGAGAAAATCTTTCAAATTTTTGTTATTTGTTTTGGCAACCAGGGCATTGCTTCGAATGACTTTTCCTTTTTTGAGTTAAAATTTTAATATATTTTTATCAATACTCCCGCTGTACTATTTTTCTTACCGTAATGTTCATTTATTTTGCTCGATTGGCATCCCGCTTGATAGTTTAGTTTGTATTTCTGGCTTCATACCCTGCGTATCTCTTAATACTTATACAGGGTGTCTCACAATAGGTGTCACTAAAACTAAATTGAGATTACAGCACAACCAAATTAAACCAAACCAAATCATAGCATGTATTTTTCATCTGATAGGTACATGTTTTAGAAATAAACCATGTTAATTCAATTAGAATCTCTCGTCTTTTTCCTTGATTACTTTGCCCAAACGCTTTTTCAGCCCATCACAGCTGGCACGCACGATTTCTGAGAATTTGGTCCCAAATATCAACCAAATGTTTCTTGAATCGATCTCAAGCAAGCCCTTTTGTAGAACCTTTATGTTGAAGCATATAACCCCTAACAAAGTAGTCAAGTGGGTTGAGATCCGGTGAAGATGGAGGCCATTCTTCGCTTGTCATGAAATCGGGAAAATTGTCCGCGCACCACGCTTGCGTCTTCTTTGTCTTGTGAGCTAGAACTGAGTCCTTTTCAAAACAATATGGTATATTCCCATACACCGTTGAAGCACGAGGAAGCAGATAGTTCTTCAAAACCTGCACGACGGATTATTCAGTGTTGATTTTTACGTGAGGTTCTATGAAAAGAAGAGGAAGCTTTCCTTTTCGTAAAATGGCGCCCCATACCATGATTTCCGATACATTCTGATAGCGTTCTACAGCTAGATTATCTCTTGGAATATTGGCAAGACTTTTGCCATAAACACGATCATTTTGTTGATTATGACTGTCCTGAAGGAGGAAGAGCTTTTCATTCGAAAATAAAATCTCGCAGTCACCGTGCCGAACCAAAAGATTTCTTTGGACCCTGGCTTGCTTTTGCCGCTCCAACCCAGGTAACCAATAGGCATTGAAATATGCACTAATTCTGCATCATACTTGCATTTACGATTCTGCTTGCTGTACATTGGCAGTCTGGATGCAGAGCTGTTGTAAAATATCATACGCAAAGCTACCGTAATGTTAGCTGTATGATATCTGATTTTTTGTTGCTTGTTATATTACTAGAAGAACGCACTGAAAATACTTATTAAAGCTGTTTACAAATCGATGTGTTTCCGAATTTGCAAAGCGTTTCATCATCTTCGCTTACTCCTGCATCAGGACTATAATGATCCTCACTCTGGTGATTGAATCATCTTCATCCAAAATCTGCAGTTCTATCTGTTAACATTTGCAAACAACTTTAATTAAGCATTATCAGTGCGTTATTCTAATAACATATCAAGCAACAAAGCAATGCAGATATCAGTACATGCTAGACAGCTAATGTATAGCTATGCATATGCAATTTTACAACATGCAGTTCATTCAGGACAGTCCACGATGAATATTAATTAAATGCAAAGTATGATTCGCAGAATCGAGTGTCTCATCTCGATTGCCTATCAGATTACCAGGGAACATTGATGTTTATAACTGTGGCAAATTCATTAAAACCGTTTTACTCATACGTTTACGTATAGGCCATACGCAGGATACAAGCACGCGGTAGCCTAAAACCCGGCCGATCACGATTCAGCAGCAAGTTGTGAATCAACCGTCCTGGGAAATGTAAAACTGCAGCGAATTTGATTCGTTCCTCGACTGTTTATAAGAATAACTTAGGTCGTCTAAACGGTAGCTGCTTCATCACCACTCAGTACTGTCAGATGTAGAAAATATATCAGAGTGTAAAACAGGAAAATGAATAAAATTCTCAAAATTGAAAATGGACTTGTTGTTCGCTATCACATCAAGCACGTCCTTGAGTAGTCATGAGGCCATCTGGCTAAAAATTGCTAGAACGTTGCGCTTCAACGAGCAGAAGCGAAACATTTCTGACACTGCGTTATCATTCTAGCTGTCATTACCACGTTACCAATTCATGCTCTACCAATGAATGACATAATGTCGACACTGACGTCTTCTTTTGGTGGGGTCCAGCATTAAATTGGCCGTATATCGGCCCAAAACCTGCTTTTGAATAGCATTTAAGGTGAATGTAATGCTCATATGCATTATATCGCTTGTCGTTGAGACGCATATAGGGCTACTTACGGACTCTATTTAATACTTATTGGTAACCTGGAAAGTGAACCCGTTGTTTCTTGTACGGCTTGCATTCCAGATCATGTCTGAGGAGCCTATTCATTGAAGCAGGGGACATTTGAAATTGTTTGCTCAATTTTCGGCCAAATACGGCCGGATTACGTCTTATTCGCTCCCTTACACATTTGATCTTTTTCTTCGTTCTGGCAGTTCGTCTGACACCTCCTCTGTGTTGAACATGGACAATTCCAGTTTTCTTGATCCGTTTCAAGGTACGAAAAACAAAACGCTTTACTCACTCCGATCTGCTCAAGGCTATTGAATATCTGGCACGGTCTAAGCTTTTGCAAATGTAATTTTAATGCTCCCGTGTGGCTTCCATAGAGCTGATAAACATAAAGAAACAGAATCGCTTATTTATCTTCCGCGATAAGCTGTCAAAAGAATACACTCAAAACGAGTATAATCAACATCGCTGTTAAAATTACCCAGCTGACATAAAAAAAAAGACTGAAAAACGGTGACACCTATTTCGAGACACACTGTTGTCATCGTCTTCCCATCGAATTGCTTGCAAAAATATGTATATTTCGTAAATTACCTCTTCTTTTTATTGTTGTATCTATGAACTCACCGGGGCCTAACACAACAGAACAACATAAAAGTCATGGTAATCTGTCAATTTCTTGTTTAAGAATAATCGTAACAGACGCCATTTAGTTTTTGTTGATATTAGGACTGTACCGAAAAAAAATTATCCAAAAAAAATATTTTTCTTTCGTATCATATACAAAAATTAGGCTTTATTAAAAAAAAGGATGATCCTTTACTTTACGATATTGAACTTGAAACATGATTAAGTATGATTATTCTGAGAACTATGATCCGGAACTGGATTAATGGACCTAGATTCAACCAATCCACGACTTGGTGTTGGCGTTACCGTAGTCAGCAGATTAGGCCATTGTATCACCATGGACATGGGACTAGTTGCACCAATCTAAATCTCCAAAAGTGCCTTGCCTTCGACGGCTTTGGATGGAATGAGGGACGATGGACATACATTTTTTTAGGGGATTTTTTCATCAGCACGAATCTAACATTGAGAGACTCTCTTTGATTACTCTCTCTTTCATTCATATTTCAGTCACCTGAACATTTTTCATTCTATTATTATATATATAGAGTATGTTAGCCAGCACAGTAGTGTTGCGATCTGTACTGAAGAATCTCTCGAAAGTTTCATTATGGCGCTGTAATAAATTAAAGAGAGCGAGACAGGAGAGAAACTGTCATTGTTATTGTGTATAATTTAACCAGATTCTTACATTGGCTTGCTTTTGTGGTTGTTGCAGCTGTCGTTTATTTTCACCTTCATCGTCCTGATCTTCATCGGTGAGAAATTCACGCTTCGGATAAGGCATAGAGCAGCCGGCAAAGACGTCCACCATAGGCATGGGATCTTCCGAAAAGTAGAGATCCACCATTGCCTGTTCCCAAGTAATGCTTGTTCTGATCCACCAGCAGCAACTTTTGTAGCAGATATAATGCCTTACTATCCGGTTTATCCTTGAGGATTCCATGGGAAGAAACGATGAACAAACCCCGAAAAAAGTAAAAATGTAAATGGTAAAATGTCTTTGGAACTTATTTTGAAATAAACTTCAAAATGCTTGCGGCACAAAATGTTACACAGTCTGTATCAAAAATAGCATGTTGACATTTTCAAACACTCAAATAAAATAACTGTCTGTTTCAAACTGTCATAAAAGATTTTAAATCTTGATAAGATCATCTGATCATCGATCTTTGAAATAATAAATGAAGAGATCTGATCAAATGATCAGGAAGTCCGACACCTTGGGTAATGTGTTTCTGTTCTAAAGGCAGCAACCTCTTCTGCAGACAGTTAAATTGATAGATTTCCGCATTGATTGTTTCGGTAGCGTAAAAAATGGTAGACTCCATACCACAGGAATATATTGCTTGCCATACCAGCACTTTTTGACCAAATTTCTCCGCTTGAATTGACCTGTCTGCTTACATCCTCCCCTACGACGGCAGTGTAATATTGTGGACTTGGAAGGGGTTTTGAGTCCTCTTTGACATAGGTTTCGTCGTCCATTAAAATACATGCATCCGGTCGCTGCAAAACTTGCGAATACAATTTCCGGGTCTTTGTTGCTCTGCGTTGCTTCTGTTCTGCACATTGCTTGGTGATTTTCTGCTTCTTGTAGGTATTCAGGTTGTTCCGTTTCTTGCTACGTTGAATTATTCCGACGCTGGCTTTATTAGCCATACCAGGTATTGACGTTGATTTGTTCTTCAGAATTAGAGCTAACACTCTCTGGTCCAGTTTAGGGTTAGAATATCTGGGTTTTCCGCCTCTTGCTGGCAGTTAATTCAAAAAAAGTGTTCCCCAAACTTGGTCATGATGAATTTTACACTTGCGTGATAAATTCCAAAGAGCTTCGCCAAATGTCGCAATCTGACACCCTTTTCACGTAGCCATGTGTCAAAAACCATAATTTTCACGTCTTTTTCAAGGCGTCCCGCCTTTTTCGAAAACAAAGAATTTAAACCGTGCAGCCAAGTAAAAAAACGAAAGATGACAGTCAAACGCATCGCATGCTATGATGAACAGATTAAAACCACCTCAAATGCACGTGTAAAACGCAAATGTACGTCGATAGCTTATACTCGTTAAATTCTTAGGATGCTTCAGTTTAATAAGGGGGGAAATTTCAAATGAGATGAATAATTATTTCAGCTAGAAAATATGCAGGATCTGGTCGAATATCGAGCCAAGCAACTTTGATTTTGGTTTATATATGCAACTGTGCATTTCTGTTTGAGAGGGATCTCTTAGAGATACAATTTAGATCCCACTCTGCACGAAATTGACTGTGATGCTATCTACGAACTTGTAAGTTTGGTGGTAGTCGAATTCGTGTGTCTGGGCTCATTGGTGATCGCCACTAAGGATACCAACAGAGACACACAAAAACGCATAAGGACTGGAAATTGTGTCTACTCTAGACTCCAAAGAATGCTACGATTGAACAAACTTCGCGGCACTACGAACCAGACTATCTATAAGAGATTGATTAGACCGGAAGTTATCTACAGCCCCGAGACAATAACTATGTCCGCGAAAGACTTCTGCATGGTCTTGACTGTGTTTTTAAAAAGAAGTTCGTACGATTTACTTTTGGATGGCCTCCTGATTTCCAGTTGATGTTAGAATATCCGTACCGTCACAACAAAAATTGGTCTACTACGGTAGGCTGTACAAATGATACTCAAGAATAGATCAAAGGTTACAAAAAGAAGTGATGGTAACTTCTGGGCCATCCACAGTCCACGAGGGTGGCAAAATGCAAATTCTCTTGGGACAAGAATCACTTTTATACATAAAAAAATACATTTGGGTTTTTCGAAATGATGGCGTAGAACTACGCTACTAAATGTATGCCATTTTGATTGTTCAATGCAATATCGGAAATTCCCACTCTCTTTGAGCACATCAATACTCTGGTTCAGCTTCGAACTTCATCTCGAAGAAGCAAATTCGTCGTTTGCAGGCTGCCAGTCTACCAAATGTATCGGTTACTCAAACTCCATTCCAAAAACAACAAATTCTCATACAAATTGTACTTGTCGGGTTTTCCAAAATCGATCACAGAAATTCCCATATTTATTTATCGTTGATTTATCTTTATGGAAGACGACACAGAAGGTAAGCACAGGTATCTCAGCAGAACACCTCCAAGCACAACAAGGCCTTGTGAAAGTTGTGCATGGTGAGCGATTCGGCCTGGAATTCAACAAGATTTTCTGAAACAAGGTCAAAACTGGTCTCCGATCGACAGCTCATTTTCATTACATTTAAAATTTGGTGCATTTATGTGTCCACCATAAATGAAATTTTCAATTTTTTTTATATTTCACATGACGATTGGAAAAAATCACAGTTTTGCCAAAAAGCCAGTTTATCTTCGCAATGACTAGTATAAAATTATTGTTTATGTTTTTTGCCGTTTTTAAGTTACTTCCCTCAATGCCAATTTGCCGTTTAATGCATTTACTGGAAGTAAAATGGGTTTGAAATGCTTTTTCAACTGACCATAATAAAAGAATAGGAATGAATCTCAAATTGGCATTTCAAAAGAGCATTTGCGAACTCCTTAAGTCGAAATAAAACCTTTGATGAAATGAACAGCTCCCAACAACCGCATTGTTAAGAAATGCAACGCAGGACCCAAACTTCCACGAAAATCAGGAGAAGGCATCTAAGGGCTTCAGAAAGAAGTTTTGAAAAGAGGATATCTGGGAAGTCAGAGGCTTTGGAGTTCTTCCCAAAAGTTCAAGATGAAACATTCAAAAAAAAAAAACGTCAAGAAAAAAATTCCCCAAATTTTAGGAAGAAACTAACCACTACCTGGAATTTCTCCAAACTTCAGGAACAAACTTTACACAAACCTCAGAACGAAAGACAACTTTCTCAAAGCACAGAAGATAACGTATTTAGATAAGAATGAGGATTTGAAAAAGTTTGGAGAAGTTCAGGAAGAAATCTCTCTAAAGAATAGAAAAAAAACCTTCCAGAAGCATTGGGGTTACTTCCTAGTGGTTTGAAAAAGAATTTCTCTAAAGTTTAGGAACAATCTTTCCCGAAAGTCAGGAGAAATCTTCCCAACCGTTCAGAAGATGACTGCTCAGAAGTTCAGGAAGACACATTTAAGGTAATTTTCTTAGAAAATCTGGAGAGGACTTTCCCAAAGTTTCAATACAATTTTCCTCGAAGTTCAAGATGAGGTCTATCAGAAATTTAGAATAAGTAAGCTCAGGAAAAAAATCATCGACTTTTAGGAAGAAAATAACCAGTTAATTCAAGAAAGAATTCCTCAACAATATCAGGAAATAACTTCTCTAAACTTCACGCGAGGACTTCCCAGAAGTTTCGAAGGAAACTTCGCAAAAGTTTAGTTGGAACTAACCATAAGAGAGCTTTCCGTAATTCCAGAATCGAACATTCCAAAATATCCGAATGAGACTTTCTCGAAGTTCAGGAATTCTCAGACGCCCAGGTAGATACTTCTGAGATAATCAAGAAGAGGCATTTCAAAATACGGGAAAGTTCCTAGTAGTCCTAGCTGGAATTTCTCACAAATTCGAGAAGTGAATACTTCTCTGAAGTTCAGAAGAGGACTTTTTAGAAGTGCAGGAAGAAAACTCCAATTTTGGAGAGTTTCCCAAAGTTCTGGATAAATTTTACTATAATTTCAGAATGGTACTTATAAGATGTTCAGAAAATCACTAAGTTCAGAAATAAAATATCAAATGCTTTTGGAAGGTTAGGTTGGATTGTTGAGTGTGAATTTCTAAGAAAACCAGGAAAGACCTTCTCTGAAATTCAATAGATAATCACTGACGCACCGAAGAAGCGGTCAATTAAAAAATCATTCATATGACCATAATGATATTCATTACTCATGACACCATATTAAAATATGGTATACACCATCACCCCAACCGTTCACATCGTACTTTGTGCTAGAATACAACCTTAAGCAGGAATTTCAATTCCTTGGCTTCCATCTCACTACGTTTGAGAGATTTGATCGCTATGAAAACTTCCCTGAAGTTTAGCAGAGAAGTATAAAAAAATGCAAGGAGTTTAGCAATATATCAAAAAAGTTTGAGAATTCTTTTAAAAGTTCAAAGAATCCTCCACAAATTCAAAAAATATCCTCGATTCTGAAAAAAAAAAAAACCTACTAAGGGTACCAGAAGCTTGGGAAAAAGATTGAATTCTTTACCATAAGGTCAGAAAACTTCAAGATGAAATCGTTGAAGTGAAATCGATCAATACATATCCTTACAGCAGCCTTTAAATTTTAAATGTTTGAAGAATTGATTCTGTCAATAGCTTCAGTATCATCTCGCATACATTGGTGATGACTAGATACCTTACAAACCACTTTTTCGAGAAACATCTTTGAAATAGATATCGACACTTGTCCACATATTAATCAATAACTTTCCCAATAAAGTACTTCAAATCACAACTTTGGAACATCATCCCAACGAGGTTTTGTTAACCAGAAAAACATTGAAGTAATTCACAAAACTAGAATTAACAATGTAAACACTTATTCTTTGACTGTCGAAAATGACAGCTAAATTGATTGAAGTTCTGATTTACTGCATGATCTAATATTTCAAAGACATTTTGATAAGCTTCAACACTACAATTAACAGTTGAGTTCCGTTACCGACTCGATCAGTTTCAGTCGGTTTCTGCAATGTGCAATTTCGCTCGACTCGACAAGTGTCGGTTCAGGTTCTTGACTTGATTTTTATAATTAAACCCTATAATTGATCCCATAGTTCATCACGACGCACAGTGGGCAAGAAATGATGAAAACTAAGGAAAAAATCTGTAACTTTTGTCACTTTTAAGCGCAGCTTGTAAATAAGGCCAATTCCGCTTGGAAATTGTTTCGGGAATCGAATGAAACTGGATTCAATCACCGCACGGATATGGTTGGGGAGTTATAGAGCTTATTTTAAGTGTATCGAAAAGTAGTTATAAACATTCGATGCGTTATTACGCATAAACTACTGTATATATTTTTTAGCGTGTAAGCGCCATTTGCTTTGTTTACATGTCAAAAATGATTATTCGGTTCATTCATTTCCGTTGATAAAGTTGTATTCAAAATGTCGCGAATTGAATTTGAGACTAAAAAGAAAATTCTGCACACTTGGTGCACCGAAAAGGGTGTTACTTACAACCAGATTGCGAAAAGAGTAAATGTTCACCCGGCAAGTGTAAAACGCATCATCGAAAAGTTTGGTAAGGAGTGCTCCCTCAAGGATTTACCAAGAAGTGGCCGGAAACCCGGCTCCAGCAACTCCGATTTGGACCAAAAAGTTGTGGATTATATTCAACGGAACAAATCTGCCTCTACTCGCGATCTAGCCAAGAAGTTCAGGACCAGCATCGGAATGATTCAACAGAATCAAGCGCAGGAATGACTTGAAGACGTACAAAAAGCAGAAAGTGCCCAAACAAACTCCGGAACAAAAGTCTCGTGCCAAAACCAGGGCTCGAAAGCTGTACAGCTGCATTTTGGACAATGTCGACCAGTGCATTTTGATGGATGACGAAACATACGTTAAAGAAGATTCAAGAACGCTACCGGGGCCGCAGTTTTATACTAAATCTGTTGGGGAACGTGTGCCAACCGCAGATACGACTGTTGCGATGGAGAAATTCGGTCAGAAGGTGCTCATTTGGCAAGCTATTTGCACATGTGGCTTGCGTTCTTCAATTTTCTATACAAAAGGAACTATAAATGCTGAGATTTATCAAAAGGAATGTTTGAAGAACAGGTTGCTACCATTGTATAGAAAGCACCAGTCCCCTCCTCTCTTCTGGCCAGATTTGGCATCGGCACATTACGCCAAATCCACTCTACAGTGGCTGACGGAGAATAACATCAAGTTCGTAGAAAAAGACATCAACCCACCAAACTGTCCCCAGTTGCGACCGATCGAACGCTATTGGGCAATAGTCAAGCGTATATTTAAGAAGGATGGTACAGTGTCCCAAAACATGACCGATTTTAAGAAAAATTGGGCAGCGGCATCAGGAAGTGCACAAGGTCACTGTGCAGAATTTGATGGCAGGTGTCAAATCAAAGGTACGGGCATTCTACAGAAATGAACATGATGACTAGTTTTCCGTTTGGATCTTTTGTAAACATGTTAAGCTATAATAAACTGAAATAGTATGTTAATTTTAACCATGTTTTCATGCCTATTTTATTATTTGGAAGTTTATAACTACTTTTCGATACACTCCTGCTCACTGTAATTGAATAGTTTATAGACATCTTTGCACGGAGAGGCTCAAGATAAACAAAGTAGTTCTAGTCCCATGTGAAATTTCCTGGAGAACCAAATAAAGGTTGTTTTATATACCTCTATTCGATTTTACAAGGTTCTTCACATAGGCCTAGTCCTATTTTGTTGATCTTGAGCCACTCCGAGTAGAGATATCTATAAATTATTCAATAATATAAGGGAAGTGGGGTAAAACCAGCCGTATCTTCGTTAACGGAGCCGTGTGATGGTTGAAACAAGCTATATTCAATTTTTCAGGAAATTTCACATTGGACTAGTTCTATTTTGTTGATCTTGAGCGACTTCGAGCTAATATATCTATAAATTATTCAATAATATAAGGGAAGTGGGGTAAAAAAAGCCATTTCTTTGTTCACAAAGCCGTGCGGTAAACAGAATAACTTTGATTCGATTTTTCAGGAAATTCTACATAGGATAAGTCTTATTTGGTTGATCTTGAGCCATTCCGAGCAAAGATATCTATAAACTATTCAAGAATACACGGGGAAGTCGGGTACCCACATCTTCGTTCACACAGCCGTGCGGTGGTTGAAACAACCTCTTTTTGATTCTCCAGGAAATTTTACATGGGACTTGCACTATTTTGTTATTCTTGAGCCACTCCGTGCAATTATTCAAGAATATAAGAGGAAGTGGGGTAAAATAAGCTCTATAACTCCACAACCATATCCGTGCGGTGATTGAAACCAATTCCATTCGATTTCCCAGACAATTTCCAAGCGGAAATGGCCATGTTTACAAGCCCCGCTTAAAAGTGACAAAAGTTACAGATTTTTTCCTTAGTTTTCATCAGTTCTTGCCCGCTGTGCGATGCATTGTAGTGTTTTCATTAACTTCCTACGATCGAAGTTGCAAAACCAGCTTTTTCAAAGGCAAGAATTGAATTTTCTCTGCCGTAGAACCGAATCAATGACTTGCCTCAAACCATTCCACTCCACCGTTGCCAGGTGTGGGAGCGACTGAAGACGGTTCCCTGGCATGTACAATTCCCTCTACCTCTTAAGGCTCAAAGAGGATGATACGGTTCCAGAATAAGTTCCGCTTGAAATCAGGCTAACTGTGGGTATGTTTAAAGCGTGTTCTAACCTGCTAAATTGGCAAGAGGCAAGATAAGCTAAGTTCGTACAAACTTCTCTGTTTGCGGCTGCCATTGATGAGGATGTGATTAGTGGTTGTTGCCATGAGGATGTACTTCTTAATCACTGACCGTAGTGGTGGCTGTGTACAGGATGTCCATTTCATGAGCTAGACTGCTGCTAACTTCCCCGTCATTTGCAGTTCCATTCCACGTGCTCTACTAGCTTCCATTGCTGTTGAAGATTTTCCTGTATGGTCGTCAGTCTTTTTTAAAATAGAAACTTAAAGCTGAGTGAAGTTACTTGTAATCTCATCATAATTACCTGATTTGATATTAAATTCCAAAAGATAGCTTCTGTGATAGCTTATTCAATAATCATGGCCTACCAAGCGTCCTTAGATTTAATCAATTCCACCCTTATGTCAGCACCGTCTACACCTAACCATTACAAAACTGCAAAACAAACCATGAAGCCCGAGTATGGCAAAACAGAATTAATTCCAAGGTGAATATTATCATCATTATGAGAAATAGTAACAACATAACAATTCACCCTCCATCAACCGACCGACCGACACCTACCGCAACCGCAACGACAGGGCAGCATACTGTTTAATATCGCTCATATCGCCGCGCCAGTGCCCCATACAGGTAATAGCATACAAGAAAGTCGTGCTTGTTTTCCTCCGCTAACTTTAGTAGGTGAAAATAGCAGACTGTCCGTCGGTGCCTTTAACGCAAAGTTAAGATGAAAAAAGTTTCCCGCTCCCATTTAGTGTTTTTCTCGAAGCGTTTGTACACTGTAGATTTGCGGCGCTTGGGGATGCGCCACACGCCGCTGGTTGCCGCGATAAAATAAACTGTTTATAATTGCTAATATCTCTCTGCACTCATCGCATCTTCTGATGGAGTTTCTGCCCGTCTTGCAGTGGATGGCTTGATGATGGGATGAGGAGTAGTATCAGAATCAGGTCCCGGATGATGAGAATGCGGATCATCGCTCGTTCGCATCGTGGGTTGTTGGGTTGGGGGTTTTCTTCCTCGAACCGGTTTGCATGCTGATGTAAATGGCAAGCAAGTAGCTAGTTCACAGCAGGGGGGTGCATCGGAATCGATGCAGATGATAGACCGGCACTAGCACTGAGCAGCGATAAACAGTCGATAGGAAAATGCACTGAACTGAAATGAGTTTTCTTTCTCTCATAAATGCTAATTATTGCTTCGTTGGGGAAGTAGTTTCCTGTAGCTTCGAACCTTTACCAAGAGGAAGTTTTTGCGATACAGAAAGAGTGCTGGTGAACTTTTTAAATGTAAACTGAAGATAATAGGTCGATGCAAAATGGAATGCATGATGAAGGAATTTCATAAGAAGTATGATGTTACCTTACTTTTGATGTTGTATCAAACTTAAATTGCAAAACTTCTGCAGGAGTTCTGGTTGTATATCGGCTATCCAAGAAATTTTCGGATGAACTCACTTCAAATGAAGTAAATCTTAGTATTTGTAAAATGATCATAGAATATACTCTCTGATATTTATTAACCGAGCGATTCCACGAACAAGTGGGAAATTTTTCCAGTTTTTATTTTTTGTATTTTTTGATTTGCATGAAACCTTGCATACAAGTTTTTGGGGAAGAAAAACGCCGTTTTGCATACTTGGTTCGCCATTTTGAATCTAGCCTTACTTATGAGAAGGGCCTATGAAAAATGCACATGATATCTTCAAAAAAAATTTATCTCGGAAACGGTTTGTCCGATTGGTTTGGTGTCTTCGGCGAAGTTTCAGACAATTGTTGGTGCTATATGGAGAAAATATGCACGGTAAAAAAAAAGTTTGGTTTTTGTGTTTCGAACTAAAATATAGATTTTCTCTTAAAAGTGACATGTCAATAATTTTTTAATTATTCTTATGTTATAGCTGACTGAAAATGCTATCTAGTGCACAGTAGGTTGTTCTGGAGAAAAATAGGTTACAATGAAAAACATTTTTTTTAAAATAATTACAATTTTCAAAAAAGCTATTAAAAAAAGTCAAAAAAGTTTGTCATCCTAATTTTATGAAAGAACATCAAATTTGCAAGCAAAAAGTACTGCGGTAACATTTTTCTAAGATGCACCGTTTAGAAGATATTACTGATTTAATATTAATTTTTTTGATTGCTTAATAAGTTTTGGCCCTTTTCGGATGTACTCCGTGTTTTTTTAGTTTCAAAAGTATTTTTGTCGGAAAGATTGGAAAATTTTGAGTTAAAATGACACTGACAGCTTAAAGATTCGAGTGAAATTCTCTGCCTTAAAAGTATTTTGAAAAACAAGTTACAAAATCCCACTATCAGGAACAATGATTTCTTCAAGTGATTTTTGGTGCGTTGTGCTGAAAACGTGCTAACAAGTATGAACTGGTTTTGAATTTTTTTGAGGACGATGATATAAGCCGTGCAATGCCAGGCCAAAGAGATTTTGTTAGCGTAAAGACAGGAAATAAGAGATTAGCTGTTCAGAAAAGATTGTTAATGATGACATTGAGAGAAGCTTTTAATCGCTTTAATGAAATGTACGTCAATGTAAAAATAGGGTTTTCATCATTTGCAAGCCTCCGGCCAAGGCAATGTAAACTATTGACTATCACAGGAACACATAATGTTTGCGTTTGCACTACGCATGAAAATGTCAATTTAATTCTACATAGCTTAAAAAAATTCAATGTCTTGAATGATCTAAAAACATTAACGAATAGATTACTTTGCGAAAATAAGACAACTCATTGCCATCTACGAAGATGTAAAAACTGCCCAGATACCTCAGTTTTAGAAGAGTTTATTGAAACAACTGGAAGAAAACTTTGTTGAAAAGCTTTCATTCGAACAATGGGTTACCACTGACAGATGTGATTTAGAAACTATTGTAAAGCAAACCGATGAGTTTGTTTCATTTTTCAGCTCAAAATTAGAAAGTTTGATTCTGCATGATTTTGTAAAAACCGAACAATCCAATTTTTTGAAAACTACAAAACAAAACTTGCAAGATGGTGAATTTTTAGCTATTTGTTACTTTTCTGAAAATTACAGCTTCAAAATTCCAGCAAAATTGCAGGATGAAGTTCAATCACACCATTGGAACGTGCAACAGGCCACAATCCATCCTTTCGTAATACATTATACTGAAAATATGCAAATTAAACATTTTAGCTTCATTATAATTTCTGAAGAACTAAGACATCATTCAGTCGCTGTTAATTTGTTTATTGATAAAATGATAGACTTTTTACATATTGATCAAAATAAAAACATTAAAAAAGTTATTTCATATCAGACGGTGCTGCTTCACAGTATAAAAACCGAAAAAACTTTTCTAGCCTTTGTAAATTTAAGTCAAAGTATGGTATTGACGCTGAATGGCATTTCTTCGCAACATCGCACGGAAAAGGTCCATGCAATGCTATTGGAGGTACGATAAAACGCATGGCTACCAGAGCAAGTTTAGCCAAAGAACGCGAACACCCGATAAAGACTGCAAGAGAGTTGTTTAATTGGGCAAACAAACGAAAAGAAGAAGAACTTACAAAGTTGTCATTTTGTTATTCTACTACAGAAGAATACGAAAATATGTCTTTGCAGCTAAATAATCAATATAATAATGCAAAAACAATTCAAGGAACTCAAAAATTCCACTCATTTCTTCCTCTATCAGAAAATACAATAAAGGCAAAGCTTTATTCAAACTGTCCTGACAATGATGCCAAAATATTCGATATTGTTAAGAAGGTTGTGTAAACAATAATTTTATAAAAATACAGGAATAAAAATAAACTGATGATATCCAACATATAATGTTATTTTTTATTGCGCACAATCACCATCCCTGAAAAATAAGCTTAATTCGCTCTTTTGAATCTTGCTAATTGAGGAGCTTGCATTTGCAGTTCTCAAAAAGGTGTATCTCGAAATCGAGTTGTCTCATCGGTTTGATGTCTGTGGCGATGTTCGGCAATAGAGAGAAAATATGCACAGTATAAAAACATCCAGTTTAAATGGATTAAACTGTTAGGCGATATGCAAGAGTTGAATGCACATTTTCAACACAATACACCAAAAATAACTGGAAGAAATCATTGTTCCTGATGGTGGGATTTTGTAACTTGTTTTTCAAAATACTTTTAAGGCAGAGAATTTCACTCAAATCTTTAAGCTGTCAGTGTCATTTTAACTCAAAATTTTCCAATCTTTCCGACAAAAATACTTTTGAAACTGAAAAAACACGAAGTACATCCGAAAAGGGCCAAAACTTATTAAGTTATCAAAAAAATCAATATTAAATCAGTAATATCTTCTAAACGGTGCATCTTAGAAAAATGTTACCGCAGTACTTTTTGCTTGCAAATTTGATGTTCTTTCATAAAATTAGGGTGACAAACTTTGTTGACTTTTCTTAATAGCTTTTTTGAAAATTGTAATTATTTTAAAAAAAATGTTTTTCATTGTAACCTATTTTTCTCCAGAACAACCTACTGTGCACTAGATAGCATTTTCAGTCAGCTATAACATAAAAATAATTAAAAAATTATTAACGTATCACTTTTAAGGGAAAATCTATATTTTAGTTCAAAACACAAAAAACAAACTTTTTTTTTACCGTGCATATTTTTTCCATATAGCACCAACAACTGTCTAAAACTTCGCCGAAGACACCAAACCAATCGGACAAACCGTTTCCGAGATAAATTTTTTTGAAGATATCATGTGCATTTTTCATAGGCCCTTCTCATAAGTAAGGCTAGATTCAAAATGGCGAACCAAGTATGCAAAACGGCGTTTTTCTTCCCCAAAAACTTGTATGCAAGGTTTCATGCAAATCAAAAAATATGAAAATTACTCGTTGCTGAAATGATATGGAACCGCTCAACCGTAGAATGTGAAATAAATAAAGGGTGTTACGATTAAAATCAAGTTAATCAAGTATGCGAGTTATTTGATAATTTTTCATTGCAATCAGGTAAAGCCTGTCCACGTTAAATTTCGGACACTTTTCTCTCTGTGTAGATTTTGAATTATTTCCCGAATCACCAAAATGTGGCACTCATATGGCAGCTGAAACTCTGTGTGGAAGTGCTGGAAGTGCGAAAACGCATTTTGTACGAACGCCAGCAAAATCCAAGTTAATCGGTACGCGATCTAGCCAAGAAACTAAAACTACCGAAAAGTGCCATGTTTTGTGTTTGCAAATCATTTGACCAGCACTTGACTGTGTATCGGAAGGTTGGACGTGGAACAAATCGAAAAGTATGCTCCCGACAAATGGACTAGAAGGTGGTAGTAATTATTTATAAAAATCCCAATCTTTCTGTGGGAAGTGTGGTTCGCAAAGCTGGGCAGTCAAAATCATACGTACAAAAAGTGAAGCAGAGACAAGGCCTGGTGGCGAACAAAGTGAAAAAAGTTCCCAACCGTGGTGACTAGCAAAATTTCCATGTAAAATGTTGTGCTAAGGAGCGTCACACAATTTTTTTGCAAACATTTTCTTGTATCATAATTGACGCCGAAACATACGTACTCGAAGACCTTAGACAGCTTCTGGGTCTGGCTTATTTACACGGCAAATGCAAAGGAACGCCGTTGCTGAGCATTTTTGGACAAATAAGGTTTTGAGTATTTGATTTGGCAGGCCATATGTAGTTGTGGTCGAAAATCTGAAAGTTTCGTCTCTACCGGCACTATCAATAAGGATGTGTATGAGAAAGAATGTCTGCAAAAGCGGTTGCTACCATCAGTATCAACAACTCTTCAGCTCTATTTTGGTCTGATTTGGCCTCTTGTCACTATGAGAAATCCATCCCGGAATAGTATAAGGTACAAGAGGTCAAATGCGTGCCAAAAAACGCAATTCCACCAAACCGCCCAGAACTTTGCCCAAAAGAGAAGTACTGGGCTCTAGGTAAGTGGAAACTTTTCGTAACTATGAAGAAAGCTAACGGTACCAATGATTTCAAGATAAGATGGTGAATCGTCACGGCGGCGGTAGCTGAGGATACCGTTCGGAATCTGATGGCGGGTGTACCACAGAAAGTTCGGAAATTTTTCAGAGCGAAGGATTTACATCCTTATCTGTACGATATTGTTGGAATATGGGCTTTTTTATGGTAGGGTGTCAAATCTAGCCAAAACAGCATGGAACAGTTGTGTTGTTTCAGGGGCCTCCATTTTTTTTTTCAGAATTCTAAGACGTCCATAAACGTGTTCACAAGATGGATTTTTGTAATGATTCAACGAAA
The DNA here is from genome assembly GCA_034211315.2 of Aedes japonicus. Lineage (NCBI taxonomy): Eukaryota > Metazoa > Arthropoda > Insecta > Diptera > Culicidae > Aedes > Aedes japonicus. Next base: position 36,834 of record JASCZW010009039.1, read on the forward strand.
TTTCTTTAGGAGAGCGGGCATGATTCTCATTTCGTATAGATGTTCATGTGTTTATCAGTCTTATCAGAGAGCGAGTAAAGGAGCTATAACCATAAGCCATAGGGAGCTAGGACTATTAGGTTGCCTGAAAAGTCCCTTTCATATCAAACACGAATACAGTTTTTTTTGCTTCTTCATACCCAAAACGGAATGCATGATGTTGCCAACTTGTTCCATTTAAATGCCTAAATCCTTAGCTAGCTCTCCCAATTCCAGTTTTGGATCCTCAAATACTATATCATGGATTTTATCGACGTTCTCTGTTGTAGTGACCTCATTTGGGCGTCCAGAACGCGGTTCGCCAACAGTGCTCGTACGGCCACAACGAAAAGCAGCAAACCATTTATGGATCGTTTGAATCGACGGAACAGAGTCTGGAAAATACTTCTCCAGCTTGGCTTTGGTTTCGGCAGCCATTTTCTTGCGTAGAAAATAGTATTTTATCAAAACTTGAAACTCGGATTTTTCCACTTTTTTTTTAAAAAACTGCTGATCGGTTCTTCTCACTGTTGTCACTAATGAATCCGTGGACAGAAATTGCTGAAATTTTGACAGCCGTCATCCAAGGAGTTAAGCTCATAGAAAATGGTTCACATTGGTGATTACCAACGACATCTGTAGGAAATTAAAGGGACTTTTCAGGCAGCCTATTATAGTTAATGCTAATGTCCCAACCGTACGAAGAGAAATGGAGCATCACTTAACCTTCTTAGACTAGATGCTCCCAACGACTATTTTCGAATACATTTTTGTTCTTTACACCAAACAGGGCATTCTGTTCAACTATTCTCTCTGACTATTAATTTCCTTTTTCCTCTGATATCTACTGAAGGCTACGTGGGTTCCGTGTCTTCTCAAGGTAGATACCAAATACCCTATCATGGACGTGGGCTATGATACGATCGAGGAGTGTCTTCGTGGAGATTATTACGTGTAGAAACGTATCAGTAACCGTAATCAGGTTTCGTTTCATGGTGGCATGCAATGTCTTCAACGAATTATTCCTCATCGTAGCTCCATCCACGAGGTGTGTAAACGTCAATGCTTACGCTTATGCAAATGTTCTTGTGTTGATATTTAATAAACCATGCCATTAGGTAAAACGTATTGGTGGATTGTCGCTAGTTGATAAATGCGGGCTTCAACTGAAGCGATTATATAATTGAAAAGGGCTGTTTTTGTTTTAGTATCGTTCATAAAAAATGGCATCTGTAACACAAATGTCAGTAAATAGAGCGAAAGTAGTTACATTTTCAGTTGGTTTTCTTGAAGTATCACATTTGCCTACAACTTTGCTTATAGCACTAGTGCTCTTGCTTATGGGAAAATAACACGGAAAAATTGTGGGAAAATAATATTTTGATCTTATTGACTTATTATTGGAGGGGTTATTCATAAAACAAATCAAAACATGGGATTCAACATTCCAAACAACTTTCTCGAAGATAAAAAAAACTATCTAAAATCACTTCGAAGTCATGATTTTGATGATGAATTTGGCGTTTAGGGACACTGTTCCCCGGTTTGGTTCGCAAATAGAAGTTTCAATGTACCACAATAAACGTCTGACGCCTTTGATTGATCATAGAAAACCGGTGGAAAAATGATTGTTAATACAATTTATTGATTTTAACTACACGCTCTCAGCTAATACATTGTTTATTTTATTCTCGTTCCAGGTGTGTGGCATCCCGCATAGTGAAAAACAACTTTACATATAGCAGATGCTGTATTTATTATGTAAGATATTTTGTCACAAGTTATGGTGTAACTAACTTGGCTTCATTATTTACATTCTACCTAAACACATACCATGTCGAAAATTAATCTATCTATCTGGCTTGGGATTGGATGCATACATTATGATTGATTACCAATTACTGTGCAAAGACAAAGTTTTCCAAAATCATGAAATTTGATTCGTCGCTAACCAGGTTTTGGAAACAATTTGAATTTGGCCTCTTTTCTGGAGGAATTCAGATCCCGCCAGTATGGTTAGGAATCCTCAGAATGTCCTCCAAAGACTTATTTTTGCAAAATCATAAAGTTTGATGTGTCGCAAGCCAGGGTTTGGAAAAGATTTGAATATGGCCATTTATCCGGAAGAACTCGGATTTTGAAACGCCTCTTTAAGTGGCCAGTATAGTCAGAAATCCTCAACATATCTTCTGATGGCCTAGTTTTTCTAAATCATGAGGTTTGATATGCCGCATGCCATAATTCGCATCTCAAAATATTTTGTCCACCATCCCTGGACAGGTACTTAACCCAGTACTCCCACCTTGGAATCCGAAACTACTGACAATTTCGGAATAACTTGTACAGAAGTACAAACAAGGCTCTTTGTGAAATTCCGATAATGGAGTATCATGAATTTGAAATTTGAAATTTTCGGTCTCAGAGGGGATGGGGACGTACGTGTTAACAACTCCCTGCGATTGGGAACTTTATTCGATCTCTATGGAATTTTCTGAGTCCAATGCTCATTTCTGAAGTTAGGTTCCGATAGATAAGAAGTTTCTGCTTTGTTTAAAATTTCCACCGAAATTTTCCCATCCCTAAAGTTGTAATTTCTATTAACCTCGAGACGGCCGCGAGTAATCGGTTCTATCCCCTTAGTTAACCTTAGTTCTAAGATAACTGATATATATGAACATGAAAACATGGCTCTGTAAAGTTGATACGATTGAGCCAGTACAAATAAATGTATTCATAAAAAAAGATAATTAGTAAGCAAAGGGATAAACGTCCGAATATTGGCGGTTCTAATAATAGATTACATACAGCTTCATCAAATATCCCTGGTAATGCGTCCAGTTCCCGATATGTTCGTTGAAAAGTACACTCGTTAAATTGCACAGTAGCTCTGTATGCTGACAGAACCACACTCCTCACCTACAGGTTTGAACTATCTACACAGAAAAAAAATCGAGCATTAACAATAGCCTATTCCAAAATATCATACAAAACTATATCGTTTTATCAAATATCTCGCGTAAATTTGAGCGAAGTTCCGGTTAAAGGATTATAGCTATTTAATAATGAAAGCTTCAAGTATTAGTACACGACTCTGAAGAGTATTAGTACACAACACTGAAGAAGTTTGCACATTGTAGACGAAATACGTGTATCTGTCAAGATAAACAATAAAGGTAGTTGGAATAAAATGGAAATTTCTAATCTTTTATCACCCCCCCTCCCCACTTGTCTCGTTCTTTTTTTGCGGGCCTTCAGGTTTTTTTGTAATGATTGTCACGTTTTCCCAAACCCCCGCTCCCCCATTACTGCGTGATATAATTCTAGGGTTTTTTTTCATTAGGGCGAATCTACAATTGAGAGATTCTCTCTGGGCTCGCTCTCTTTCATTCATAAACCAATCATCTTTACGTTTTTCATTCTACTATTTGTAGAGTATGCTAGCCAGCACTGTTGTGTTTCGATCTGTACTAAAGAATCCCTCAAAAGTTTTATAATGGTGCTGTAATGAATAAAAGAGAGCGAGCCCGGAGAGAATCTCTCAATTGTAGATTCGCCCCAATGAAAAAAAAACCTAGAATTAATGGACCTTCCCTAAATGAATGATTATTGCGTTCGATTGTGTAATTGAAGACTTCTGGATTCATATTAAAAAAATATACCATTTATGCAAATGAAAGAAATATTTTTGCCAAGATATAACGCTTCCGCACAGAACCGGAGTGAACCGAGCTTAAAATGTTAAAATCGTCACTAGCGCCACACTAAAAGTGGAAGGCTTCAAGAACTAACGCTATCTTCACACGCTATTTCTAAACAACCCAAATTTGAGTACGATGGACTCAAATTCGTCGGAAGTATGGCTACTCAAAAGTGAGTCAAGATGGTTAGGAGTATCATTGACAATAAGTAAACATCGATCGGATTCAAGCCGATGTTGACTGTTTGTCATCTTACAACTACGAACTATAATTACTCACTTTTGGGTAGCTATACTTCCGACGAATTTGAGTCCATGGTACTCAAATTTGGATTATTTAGAAATAGCGTGCAGTCCTCTGGGAACAATGACCTTCATGTAAGGTCCGGTCCATCAGGCAGTTTACTTGTGTTGGAAGCAAAAGTATAGTAAACATTGCTGCACAAGCGAGCGCCGACGTCAAACTACCATAACATTCGACACAGTAAACTGGTAGTTCGACATCACCATAATCAGCTGTGCCACACTCAAAAAATCGTCACGTTGTTTCCACGTGAAATTTCACGTAACTTTCACCTGAACATGTAACCAAATCTTCTTCAGAAAAATCAGGTGAACATTACGTGTGAGTAAATTGTACGTAAAAATCACGTTACAATTTATGTTATTTTCACGTAGAATTTTCGTGGATTTACGTACGATGTACGTGGAAATCGCATACACTGATAGGCAAAATAAAGTGCCCACCTCTTCGTTTTTTTAAATTTTTCTCATTTACTTGGTTCAGATTAAAGTAAACACAGTGTAGTTTTTTTTCTTATTTTATTTTTTATATTCTTTATAAGTTTCACTTATAGAATACTGAAAAAAAAGGAGTTTTACTTAAGAAAAAAAAAATCAATTTGTGTTGAAAAAAAAACAGTGACAAAATAAAGTGCCCACTTCAAAAATCGATATGTTTTCGATAAGTTTCCATTGGAAGACCCCTCGATTGTTTATGTTTTGATATTTTGACATGTTTTGAAGCAAACGGCTCAAGCTGGTGCATTTGTATACGTGATCGCATTTGATTCAATTAAAAAAAATGGAGAACGCAGTGCTTTCGAAAGCAATTCCCTTGTGTATCCGAAAATTGGTCGTTCGTGATGTGCAAAACGGTGAATCGCACCGGACTGTCGCCAAGAAGTACAGTATCAGTAAGGCAGCGGTTGGCAAAATTCTTCTGAAGCTTAAAACGTTTGGATCAGTGGTGGATCGCCCTGGCAGAGGCAGGAAGCGGAAAACGGATGCGAGAACGGACACCAAGATCATGCGAAGTCAAGAAGAACCCGAAGGTAACTGTCCGCGAGATCCAGGAAACCCTTTAGTTATCAGTTTCCGGTCGAACTGTTCGTCGCCGTCTCGTAGCACAGGGGTTGAATAGCAAACTTGCCCGGAAGCGCCCATTTATCAGCAAGGCAAACAAAGCCATACGGCTTAAGTTTGCTAAGGAGCATGCTGATAAGCCCCTAGAGTTCTGGAAAACGGTTCTCTGGACGGACGAATCAAAATTCGAGCTGTTTAACCGAAAGCGGCGGGTTCGTGTTTGGTGCAGATCGGGAGAGGAGCTTCAGGAGCGCCACATCCAAGGCACGATGAAGCATGGAGGAGGAAATGTGATGGTCTGGGGGTGTTTTTCGTGGGGTGGAGTGGGTAGCATTGTGAAAATCGACGGGATAATGACGGGATAAGAGAAGTTCGTATTCCAGCAGGACAACGACCCGAAGCATACTGCCAAGAAGACCAAGTCTTTCTTCCGGTCTTGTCGGATCAAACCGCTGAAATGGCCTCCACAATGCCCGGACCTCAATCTCATCGAGAATTTGTGGGCGATTCTCGATGCCAGGGTTGACAAAACTGGTGTTACCAATAAAAATAACTATTTTGAAGTCCTGGAACGTGCCTGGGAAGAGCTAGATCCACAGCACCTAAAGAACCTGGTCGAGAGCATGTCGAAGCGCCTGCAGGAGGTCCTGAAGGCCAAAGGAGGACACATCAATTATTGAAATGCTTTTATTTTACTTTAATTTATGTTTTCTGTAGCCTATGAAGTGGGCACTTTATTTTGTAACTGTTTTTTTTTTCAACACAAAAGATCAGCCAGTCGAAATCGTGTCCGAGCCCATGGAACTTAAAAAAAAACAAAAAATTGGACCACTATTCTGGCTAAATCGGCCAACTCTTTGCTGGAGACGTTATGGACTGAGAACTGCCTTGTAAGATGGCGATGGCTTTAAGGAACTTGAATAACAAATTTGAGCAGGCCTTTTAAGAGATAATAATTTTCATAATGTTTTAAAAGCAGCAGGTCGTCTTCGTGTCAGATGAGCCATACAACGGTATACTGCATCAAATTCACCAACAGCAATCGGCAAATGCCCCAGCATCACAGATTTTTCCTTTTGCTCCTATGTTGACATACGTTAGCTTGTATTCAGCATCCACTATGACCATTAGAATGATGCTGACCTGCTTTTTTATAATTTAAATAATCACTGACACACTCTTTGCAGGGCCTGACCGTCTTATAAGAACTTCCAAGAAGTTCTTTGAAAAACTTCCCCGAAGATCTCTGAAAAACTTCCTTGAAGTTCTCTGAAGAACTTTCTTGAAATTTCTCTGAAGAAATTCCCTAAAAATTTCACTGAAGAACTTCCCTTAAATTATCCGAAAAACTTTCCCGTGCTTCCCTGTAGAATTACTTGAATTTTTCTGAAGAACTACCCTGAACTTATCTGTAGAACTTCTCTGAAGTTCTCTGAACAACTTCCCTGAAGTACTCTGAAAAACTTTCCTGAAGTAATCTGAAGAACTTCCCTGAACTTCTCTAATGAAGCTCCACGAATTTCTCAAAAAAACTTGCATTAACTCCTCTGGAGAACTTCCCAAAACTCTGTAAAAAACTTCCCCGAATTTTAATGAAGAACTTCCCTGAAGTACCTCTGAAGATCTTCTCTGAAATAACTTTCCTGAAATTCCCTGAAGAATTTTCCCGAACTTCTCTAAAGAATTATCTGAAGTTCTCTTAAGCACTTTCCCGAAGTTCTCTGCAGAACTTCACCGAAATTATCTTAACAACATCAGCTAAGTTTTCTAAAGAACAGCTCCGTATTTCTCTGAATTTCTGTAAAGAACGTCCTTGAATTTTTGTGAAGAACTCCCCTAACGTTTCTCTGAAAAACTTCCCTGACGTTCCTCTAAAGAACTTTCGTGTAGTTCTTTGAAGAACTACCCTGAAAATCCTCTGAAGAAATTCTTTGGAGAATTCCCTGAAATTACTTTCCGGAAATTTTCTGGAGAACTTTCAGCAACTTCTCTGAAAAATTATCTGAATTTCTCTAAAGAATTTTCCTGAAGAAATTCCCTGAAATTCTCTGTAGTTTTCTAAAGAACGTTGCAGTATTTCTCAGAAAAACTTCCCCAAACTTCTCTAATGAAGTTCAACGAATTTCTCTAAAAAAAAATGTCATTAACTTCGCTGACGAACTTCCCTAAACTTTTCTAAAGAACTTCCCCGAAATTCTGTGAAGAACTTGCCAGACGTTCCTTTGAAGAACTACCCTTAAGTTCTCTGAAGAACTGCCCTGAAAACTCCGAAGAAATTCCATTGGCGAATCTTGAAATTACTTTCCTGAAATTCTCTGAAGAACTTTCCCGAACTTCCCTAAAGAATTATTTGAATTTTTCTGAAGAACTTCCCTGAACTATCCCGAAATATCTCGAACTTCTCTGAAGTATTTTTGTATTTCTCTGAAAAACTTCCCCAAACTTCTGTAATAAAGTTCAACGAATTTCTCTAAAAAAAACTTGCATTAACTTCTCTGACGAACTTTCCTGAACTCCTCTAAAGAACTTCCCCAAATTTCTCTAAAAAACTTCCGTTAACTTCTCTGAAGAATTTCCCTCAAATAGTAATCGGGATTTTCGTAACCTAAAACCTTCAGCAATCAAGCCTCATTTTTCAAGCCTTCAAGGCAAGCAATCTACGATTGCAGCATTTTTTTCATTCTCTGTCCATAGCTACCGAATGTGCTCATGATTACTTCCGAATTTAATTTTTTAAAAGCTGATTTTAACGTAGAATGTGGATTTACGTGGACGAAAAAATTTTGGCAGTGGACGAAAATTACGTGCGTTTCACGTGGATGTGACATGTCGATTTTTTTGAGTGTAGAACTATGAGACTATAACGCAGAAAATTCAATGTTTCTTTTTATATGTGCAGCCATTAGAAAAGCATGTCTAGACAAAATAGTCAAAAGGTCGAAAGTAACATTTGTAAACAATGACCTCTAGCGTATTTTTGTGGGATCTGCTTACTCCCACAATCGAAATAGCACCAGAAACAGATAGAGGGAGTTATTATCTTCCCATCGGTAGTAGATATAGATGTTAGCAACCTGGCATTTCCAGGAAATTTACGTTTTAAGTCATTGTTTACAATTGTTACTTTCGACTATTTGACGATTTTGTCTAGATGTGTTCTCATCGCACACACACATAACTCGTTCACTTCGTTTGGGAATGCTTACTTTGATTTTGGAAAACGAAGGTGTTTAAAGCAGACACATGCATAAACTTAGAAAATTTTACTGATAGATTCTATGTGTCCACACATAGATTTTTGCAATCTGCTTTGTACAATGAAATTTATGTGCAGGCGGCCTATGTGCAGGAGTCACAGCAGGACACATAGTTCTTTTGGTTCCATCTAAAATCCATGGGTGGACGCACATATTATTCATTTGACACATAATTTTCATTTGCCCTTCTAAGGAGAGTATGTTTATGTGTGGCAAATTAAATCTATTAGAATTACTTATGGAGTTTTACCATTAATTATGTGCAGATTTTTTTTTCGTGTAAGAGTCGTACGACGCAAATATCAGTAACCTGGATCAAGAG
>JASCZW010009040.1:0-45486 GCA_034211315.2 Aedes japonicus
ATTTGCATATATAAATCGAAACCAACATTAGCAGAGCCAAGTTTTTCATATTTATATACAACAGTTATCTTAGAAACTAGAGTTAGGGGAGAGAACTCGATGGCTCGCGGCCGTCTCGGGAGGTTAATAGAATAAATAATTTAATGGATAGGAAACGGCGGGAATTTGTAAGTATGGTTAACGACAACACATTCATTTTTAAATTCTAAATTGTCTAAAACTTATAACTATAGCAACTTTGGGTTTTCTTTGGCTTGGAACATTTTTGAGAAAGAGTTACAAGGTATTATACAATAATAAACACAACACAGTAAAAAAAAACCACGTTAAACATACATGTTAAAACTACTCACAAACCCAAGGCTAATGTTAGTCAAAACACATAAATGCGTTTCCATAACCCCAGCTCACGCGTTGCCAAAATATCTCGAACCGGTACATTGGGTTGTTCATTCGAGCCCGAAGGGAATCATGACGTCGCTAGATCTGACCCATGATGCTCAGCGGCGCACGACCAACCGCGTGATGTGCGTCCTGTAACCTTGTCCACATGCACAGAGATTGCCGTCGCCCAGCCCAACTCGGTATGAATCGAGCGTTCAAAGAATAATGATTGGACACGAGGTCGAGACGTCACACGAATGAAATCTCCGATCCACATCCATACCTCCGAACCCAGATTTCTTCGACAGCCTTTGGGATGAGAGAATGTTGCCATCGCCCCAAATCTCCTTCTACTCTGTCCATGCGTTGCCAGCTGACGAGTGACCTGGTTGACGAAAAATAGGAAAAAAATTTATAGCGCCCACCTTTGCAAGCGAGTCCGCTCTCTCATTGCCCAGCACTGAACAATGTAGGCGGACCCATACAAAGGCGATGATAAAAGACGCGAAGATGTAAGCTAGCACTCTAGAAACTCCTCCCGCATTTTCAGTGCGAAAAATGCATAAGGAATACTTCGGCATCTGGTACTTTTGTTGTTGTATTACCAACAGATTTTGTGGCAACGAAACTTCGATCACCGGCCGTCAATATGGAGGCATTATCGTTAACTACGTGAAACAGAAGTTTTTGGGATCGGTATTCGAGGTCCTTCCAGAGATATTTTCTTTGCTGGGAGAAAACCTCACGGCAGAAACCGTCCCAGCGGACATGATGTTCCGGATTTATCCACCTGGCATGCGCGTATCGAGCACGCTTTTCTCCAAGTTTATAGAGTGCCGAGGAATCAAATCACTCCCGAGCCTTTGCAAAGTGCTACAAAATACGTTTGTTCGCCGTTACAGCGCCGGTGGTGTAGTGCTAAGCGTGGCTGCGCTCTCATCCCGGTGCGGAATGAGATAAATCGGCGATCACGTATTATCTCCTTTGGAAGTGGAAGTAAACCGTTGCACAGTGGGGAAAACGGACTCGAAATTCCCACAGATGATGTTGCCAAACAAATGAATGGAGCTGGTTTCATTCTTCAGCACCGGGTCCGAAATGGATCCATTTCCCTCCGTATTTACCCCTAAAAATGTGTGCCTTTTGATTTGGCCGCCATATAACTAAAAATGCCTCTGAACGTTTTGCCCTCATAGAAGCATATTTATATGGCCATGCTCCTGAGAATCGAATGGCAGGTTTCATTCAGTTTCATGAGCAAAGTGGCCTATCTTTGCCCAATCGTCCCTCTTTAATCGGCAGGTTTTCTTTGTTCGTATCCCCCTCAGCTACAAGTCGCTGCCTAAAGTTTTTAGCCGGTAAAGAGCCATATCCTACGTGAAAAGCTCTGAAATCGAATGGTGTTGTTTTCTTTCAGTTACAGAATAAGGACGCCCATATTGCCCATTTTGCCCTATCTTTGTGTGTTTTTGTGTTTTTATTAATGTAATTCCCATCCCAGCTACGAATTTTCGAAGAAAGGATGCACATCATTTAACAGCACTAGAAAAATCGACCGGCGCCATGAGACTATTCGGCTTCTCTTTTTACCCCATTTACCCCCGGGAATATGTGCCTTTTCGATTTCGGCATCCATGTAACTACAATCGCCGCCGAATGTTTTGCCCGGCACAGACGCATATTTCATGTTAAAACTCTGGAGGAACTCGAATTGTGCAGGTTTCATTAGTTTCATGTGCGAGCAGGTGCGGCCCATTTTGCCCGGTTCTCCTTTAATTTGCGGTGGGCTTTGTTCGTACCCTCTTCAGCTACAATCGCTGCCAAAGTTTTTGGCTTAAAAGTGCCTATCTTACTTGGAAAGTCAAGGAATCTAATGGTGTTGTTTCCGTTTTGTTACAAAATCGGGAAACTGTCTATTTTGCCCCATTTAACCCCAACCTTGTATGTTTTAAGTTTTTATTCATATATCTACAAACGCCGCAATTTTCTACAAAAGCACCATCGTACGTTAAAACACTGAGAAATCGAATGGTGCCATTTTCAGTTTGCGCTGGCCCGGTAAATGGTTCATTTTACCATTTAGCCCCTGAATATGTGTTTTCGATTTGGCCCGCATAGAAGCATTTTTATATTAAAAACCTGGAGAATCGATTCCCAAGAGTTTTTAATATAAAATGTGCCCGATGCTGGCAGCAAAAATCAGCGGCGTTTTAGTTATATGGCTGCCAACTCAAAAAGACACATTTTCAGGGGTAAACGGGGTAAAATTTACTATTTCCGGCCTGCGCAGAATTCAACCAGCCCCATTGAATTTTTTGGCGAATTTCTGCAAGCAATAAATATATTTCATGTAGCAAATGCAGCGGCGTCTCAACTGTGGGAATTTGGGTCCGTATTTTTCCACTGTGCGTTAGGTACCGGCTCTTGTGATGATGGATTCGATATGTAGGTTCCAGATTGTCTCCCGAATTTTACATTTATCGGGGATGGCCCAAACATTTTGAATGCGACTCAAATCAGGGCTCTGGTTTTGGAGAATTCACTTTTATTGCTCAGTATAGTCTCCCATAAGATCAACAAACTTGATCCACGGAGCTTCCAACTTTGTTGTCCAATCACGGAAGTGACATTCTGGAAGGCCTGCAAAATACTCCTCTACGACGGCTATAACCTCTTTGTTTGATTTCTGAACACGAACTCGCTTCGGAACCGAAGAACCTGGTTCACACCACTCCTTAGCTTCTTGTTTTGATTCAGGATCATGGCGGTGGACCAAAGTCTCATTCATAGTGATGAATCGACGCAGAAAATCCTTTTCATCCTTTCGTTATTGCTCCAAATGTTGCTCAGAAAGTCGCATTCGAACGTGTTTTTGTTGCATTGTCAGAAAATGCGGCACCCATTGATGTTCCATGTGAGACGCCTATGGTGTCACCTATCACGTCCACTGTCGATCTATTATCTTCCAAAACCATATCCTGTATTTTCGTTATGATTTCTGGTGTTGATGCACTTTTTGACGTCCTGAGCGTGGATCGTTTTCAACACGAACAAGTGTTGTTTAAGTGTGCTTAAATTCCAAAATCCATCGGTTAGTGGTTGGAAATGAAGGAGAAGACTCCTTAAATACTTTCACCATCTTTGCATTGATCTCAGTTGCCAAAAAACATCCTAAAACAAAAAATTTAATCACTGTACGATATTCGGATTTCTCCATTCTTAAAAAATACACTGACACGTCAATTTCAAATGGCTTGTATACAAAGAATAAATTGACAGATCGAAATAAAATTTTAAGACCGTCATAACAAAAGATGAAATATCAAACAGCCGTAGAAATTTTGGTTTTTCTACTGCTCCATAGATGTCGCTTTCAAAACTTTTTGACTTACCTAGTATTGTATTATACAACAAGAACGAAAGCGTTTTCCTAACTGTGCACTAAGGATCGTTATCCTGCTGAACCGTGTAGCCCGTTCATCACTCCTTCATCATACTCTTAGACTTCGTTTCTTGTTAAACAGCTCAAATTTCGATTTATATGACCAGGCAACACGCGTTCAAAACACCATGATTTCTTCCAAACAGTCGTTAGTCGGTAGTTAGTCATTTTGCCTTGTAATAGATTTATATATAAAGTATAAACAGTTGATTGAGATGTTAATCCTTCATTCTGTGATACACCCGCCATAAGATTCCGTACAGTATCCTCAGATACCCTAGCGGTGGCTGTTCTCCATCTTCTCTCAAAATCGTCAACCTATTTTGCCAGATGTTGCGGCTTATCATTTCGAGGGTCATTTGCCAATATCTGTAGATGACGGTAGTGCATGAGAGACCTGGCAGTCTGAGCAACTTGTAACTAACGACATGGGCTAACTCCCATTCTTCACGACGATAATCACGATCATCACCGTGATTCATCCGATGACTGTCGCGACAGATACTAAGAATAAGTTCGTATTGTCAGACACAAGTCTATGCATTGCTGCTTTAGGTTCATCTGCATTACTATTTTGAAATTGAGCTCTGAAACTATCGGCAAATCAAAGGATAAGTCAAAAACATGCTTGAACCCTATCTGCTTTCTCTTTCGTTTCTAAGGTATTCCTGCCATCCCAGTATTTTTTTCTATCCGATGAAGTTCTGGACAGTTGGGCGAATTTGCTATTTTAGGCACGTATTTGACTTCTAGTGTCTTATACCATTCCAGAACGGATTTTTCATAGTGACAAGAAGCCAAATTAGGCCAAAACAAACCTAGACAGTCGTAGCTTTTTATAAACGGTAGCAACCGCTTTTGCAGACTTTCTTTTTCGTACACATCCTTGTTGATAGTCTCGAAAGAAACGAACATTTTAGATTTTCGAGTAAAATTACACACACACTCAATTTACCTCGACAAAATGTCCAACATCCGATCAACTTGGCAGTTACTTTTGCTGATATCCCGGTTTAATGTTTGTTATAGATAGCATGGAATATCGGTCCAGTAATTTATTCAATCTGAATCTCAGACTAAATTGAAATACCTGAAATGATCGCCTGTTGGATTCTCGGTGAAAAAAACTAAATGTGTATGGTCTGCCAAAGCAAACACTTCTTGAGGAATTCAGATACTTTCTTTGTCCGGAAATACTCGGCAACAGCGTGTCTTTGAATTGCAGAAGCCAGACTCGGAAGCTGTTGAAATTCTTCGAGCATATTTATTTCTTCGTCTTCTATAATAGTACAAAAACGTTTTGCAAAAACTTAGTGTTAAGCATCTTAGCATGACTTTTTGCATTAAAGTTTTGCTTTTCATCACGGTTGTTGTGCAACTTTTTCGAACGTTTCCGCACTCCATATCCACGACTTACTTGTTACGGGAGAAGTTCATTGAAACTTCCGATCGCCTCTAACTTAGCTATAGAAACCAGGTGGACGCACTATTGATTGTCAACCTCGCCAAATTTGAAGACGTATATTGAGTTATCTCAAATTGCAGTATTCCTGACTGACAAAAAATTGCGATAGGTTGAGCGGATTGGACATAATGAAATCAGTGGGTGTAGGACCAAGTATTCCTCAGGTGGTTCTAAACAGAAAAGCTTGGATATCAATAGATTCATAAAGTTAACAGAAGGCACTTCTAGGGACTCTTATTTCAAATCCTTCAATTCAATGTATAGATTACTCTTTAGGGCAAATTGAATGTTTACGTAAAACAAAGAATCTATGTCGGGCATCGGTTGTGAACGGTTGTGTCGATGCTTTGTTGCGTAATGTATTGCTATCGGGCATATCAGGTTTTCTGCGTTTTCTGTTGCCTATTGTTCGGTGGCGCGAGTGATGGAGTGAATACAGAAAAAAAAATAAAGCTGCTTCCCGGTAAGATGTGGTGGTTCGCCGATAGTGGGGACCATAATTAATTATGATCATTTTTTCTCGTTCGCTGTACTCGTCGAGCCACCATCTGTATAATTACTGCTGATCTGGCGGTCCATCAATCTCATGCTCATTCCATGCCTCTACTTTACTTTTTGCACATATGTTTTTGATATTCCAACTTTGCTTGTCTATTTGGCGGTAGCATTTTTTGTTTGGTTTGTTTAGCTTCCAGCCTTCCAATGCACAGTCAAGCGCGAGTCAAACAATTTGCCAACACTAAACACGGTACTTTTTTGGTTATTCTAGTTTCTATGCATGATCGCGTACCGACAAAATCGGATTTTGCTGCCGTTCGTACAAAAGGCGTTTGCTCATTTACAATTTATTCGACGCCATTTTACCAAATGCAACAAGGATGCAAACAAATTATACCAGGAAACAAAGTGGAGAGTTTCAGCGGTTATATAAGGGGAAGATTTCCGAAAAATAATCCGTGAAATAATTCAAAACCCACACTGAAAGAAAAGTGTCTGAAATTTTACGGAGACAAGCTTTATCAACACAGAAAAAAATGTTTAGTTTTTACAGGCGCCTGAAATTTCTCTCGTTTCAATCCAAGCCAAAGGAAGCGTAAACAAACAAAATTGTTTGCAATCTTTCATGTGCCATATAACGAAGTTTGCAATGTTTCATAGAACTGATTAGATTTAAGCGTTATCTGTCTTAAATTTACATGAAATATCCCATTATTTTCTGCTAAACCTAGCATTCACTTTATGTGCATTAGATAGCGCCGAAAATTACATGTTTCTTTCAAACTGTGAATACGGACAAGAGATTCATGAAAATGTTTCATGTAAATTAAATTAAATTAAATCAAAGATTTATACACGATATTTCATGTTTAAACTTCAAACTGCTGCCGAAAACTGAAAACATGTTCACACATATGATGGTATACTACCATCTATTGTAACATTCAACATAGAGTAGAATAATCTGAAAAACGATTTGATCAGTATTCTAGTGTGGTTTATGATCAGCAAACTCCTGTATGAAGGGCCGTAAATGTTTGGGCGGGCCCGTAAGCAGAGGCACTTACGTGAAACCCGCGAATATAGGGAAAAAAAGCAAATTCACTTGCAGCACTAGAAGCGAGCCGTCGATTGACGAAATAAACTCAACAGATGGATTCGAAGAGCCCGCACTCACTCCGCGAAATTTCAAAATAAGGAGGAGGCAGTCCCATGCTCCCTATCCAAATCGTTTCACTTGGGTGCTCCGATGATCTCTCCTTTTCCCCGGTCTATGTTATGTAATGGATGTTTAGTACATTTTTCGTGGTCATTTGATTGCTTACCTTGTGTTAGACAATTAGACTGAAAGTAAAATTGGTTAGGGTTATATACCGTTCCTTCCCAAGCAACACAGCTTGTATTAAACAAGCTGAAAGTACTGTTAAATGACAAAAACAAGTTATAAATTTAGGTTTATAATACTTTATTTCATACTTTTATACGACACAAAAAGCGCAAAAAGTGAAGCCTTATAAAACATAAAATGGAAAAAAATATCGTCATACAAAAATATAACACTGCCAAACGTGGGTTTTGAACACTAGCCTTTGGCGTGATAGGTTTGTAGCTTCTTTTCTATGCCAACTCAGATTTTTGAGAAGTCAACTCTGAATATCTATGATATGCTTCCCGTTGGCATTGAAACCACGATCTTATACAACAAATTCATCGTAATGAGAAAAAAGACCACGTTTTGCAAAACATGGTTGGTGAAATGTCATTTCAACAGTATATAGAACTGCCATCAAATCTTGTCTTGTTTATGTTTTATAAATGTATGGAACCATGTTTTCAAGAACAATAATAAAGTATTAATTACTTGCAGCATTTGAAAAATTATTTTTAGCTCGACCGTTTGTCAGAGTGATATAATGAATACGAGAAATACAAACCGCTTCAAACTTGACAAGTTTTGCAATACGTTCATAATACATTTATAATACAAACATTTTGCAAATCATTCTGAAAAGATGTTTTGTGTGTTACTTGGGTTACGTATTGCTTCAATTTCCTTTTGATCTACATATACATGACCTTACGGTCAGAATAGATAACAATTACCGGTTTTTATCCTCCTCTCAAGTACGTGAAAACTATTTGCGTGATCAACAAGGTCCACATTCGAGACTCCTTCAGAAGAGTCCGAGATACTTGTTATGGTATTCTGGTTTTGAAGACCTTAAATGAGTTATGCAGATCCAGTCGCGCGACGTACTTGACACATGGTATTACTCGCGGCATGCGTTTCAAAATTCCATCACGTTTATTTATAGAAGACAAGAGACATTCTACTGCGTGCTACATTTGGTAATATCAGAGCAATGATCCCCCATCGTATCATCAAGTGATCATTACAAGTTGTTCGAAGAAGGAACGTTGATGTGGCAGCCTGTTCTCACGTGAAAACTACTACGATCCAGTTAGCATATCGCGCCCATATCCCTTTCTGAACCGAAGGGCAGGGAATTCGAACACACTTTAGTAACAATTAAAAAATTTAAAAGTTTCCCAAATAAATACCCCACGATTGTAGGAGAAAGCTCAAACCAATTCAATTGGAATTAAACAAATTTATTTCTTCTCATAACTTATTGAGTAATTCCAGAGCCAGAGATGGTGATGCATATTTTTATTTTTTTATTAACTACCCAGAACTGAAATCACTAAAATGACAAACATTCCCACAAATCTTCGAAATTCTCAAAAAATACTCAAAGACGTATAACCGAGGTACGGTAAGTGCGAGGCACTGAGGAAGTTTGTTGCCGGAAGTCTGAAGATAGTAGACAAAATACGCGTTTCGGTCTAAGAATATGCATTTAAAACAGAGTTAAAAGAAAACAACTCAACCCAGCCCTTCTTGTTTACCGGATGTCTTCAATAACCCATGAAAGAAATCTGTTTGCAATAATCCTTTAAGTGACCATTGAAAGCTGCTTTAATCCGGGAGCTAGAAAGTTATAGCTCTACTGCAGATCCAGCAACCCCATTTCAGGATGTCTGGAGAGTTACGCCCATTCCGATGTTACTTTCACACATTATAAGCTCCGCATGTAAACATTACCAATATAATTTGGATAAAGATACTGCAACACACTTCCAGATTTGATAAGGGTGAAAGTCAATCCAGGCACGTATTTAGTGTTATAGAAAATTGGGATTTTTATAATATATTAATAATCAGAATGATCTCACCATAGGTCGCCTTCAATGAGTGCATTTATAATACTTCATGTTTTTCGACACTGTACAGTAAAAAATCAAGCTTTAAATCTCTTTTAGAAAAAAAATTCTTTTGTATGATTGAAAATTCATCGGAAGTTTAGAAATTCTAATTTATTAGTGTAATTTAAATTTAACGCAATTAAAGACAGGCTATGACTTCCAAACTAGCGCCACACAATGTTGCTAGAGATTTCTTACCACCTACCAGCGAACATTGTCCCACAGTCCCTCCGGTCGCACGAGTCCGTCGCTCGAGTGTTATTTTTAATTATAGAGTGAAAAAATGCCACAAGAGACGCAATAACATTTATCTCCGATTTAGCCACTTCGTGTGCTATTTGCCGCTGCAGTTATCTGGCTGACTTTTCTATGATGTTGGGCTGATTCTGTCCTTCCGTGCGTCGTGTGGCAGCCGGTGTGGACCTGTTTTGCCCCGACGACAACCATACGGTCGGTAACCAGTGGCACTTTCTGCCATCCATCATGTGCTCAAAGTGCCCTGTATAGATCAAAATCTAGAGTGAGATGAATTTCAGTGTGGCTTTGTGCCGAGTCTTGTTGGCAGACTTTGATGATGAGAATATGTCATCCACTGCTGCTGGCGGCTGACCAGCTCTGCCAGGTTGAATCCTGATGATTGAGAACTCAAAATAGAATGCAACCCTGCATTCCTAAGTGGTCGAAATGAGCTCGGAGCTGATTATGATCTCAAAAAAGTTCCTCAGTCTACCG
Source organism: Aedes japonicus (assembly GCA_034211315.2). Taxonomy (NCBI): domain Eukaryota; kingdom Metazoa; phylum Arthropoda; class Insecta; order Diptera; family Culicidae; genus Aedes; species Aedes japonicus. The sequence continues at coordinate 9,789 of JASCZW010009040.1, forward strand.
CCATCCTCCTCGTCCGTCACAGTTTTCAAAAACCAAATTGAACGCAAGGGGAATATCTCCCATACTAAATTGTTTCATGTCCTATAGAGTCATTTTTTCTGCACTCATTCAGTTGGTTGACACTGATTTATTTGCATCGCATTATGCTTGCGATGGTGCCATCTCCTCTGATTGGGGACGAGAATGCTCCGGCACAAATGCTGGTTGTTGAAGACCACTGAAAAGCCGGTAGCTGCCACAGCAATTGTGCGTGTCTAATGATTTAGAATCAACAAACAGTTTAATTTGATTTTTACGACACCTTTTTTTCTGTTTCCTTCTTCGTTCACATTTCCATTGTGGCTTTGCAGTGGCCTGGGCAATTGCTTTCGAGTCTGGCTTGCATTCCAGATGAAGGTAATATTTCAATTTTTCTATTATGAATGGTACGTGACTTCGGGATTATTGTTATGATGGGCGACGCTGGAGATGATTATTCATTAATCTTCCTAATTTATGGCTTCATTTTAAAATTCAACGAGTGAGCTGGAAAAGGTGGAAGTTATTGCCGGCTGGTGACGTACGGGTGTTGTTTAAGTTCTTTTCTTTATTATTAATAATGGGGTTTGTCACTACGAATGTTGAATATTAGTAATAACACAGTTTGGAATTTTCGAAAACGGTTGACAAGTGAACAAATTAGTTTTTCTTCTTCAGACGTTTTTAGTGAAGGTTGATGAATGTCATATTCATAGTGTTCTTTTAACACACTTAAAGTTGAGTATACACAGATAAAAAGAAGCATTGAAATTAATGCGTTTTTTTTTGGCAGAAATTAATGGAATATTTCATGTAAATTGAGGTCAGATACGCCTGCATCTAGCCTGTTGTATGACAAATTACAAACATTGTTGTATGGTGGATGGAAGATTGCATACAACTTCGTTGTTTACGCCTCCTTTGGGTTGAAATTAAACGAGAGGAAATTTTACGCGCTTGTTAAAATTAGTTATTTTTTTCTGTGTAGACAGCTTTCTAAATCTACCTTTCAAAAATTCTAAGCAATATACAGTTTGTTGGATCATCCCTTTACATCGGTGCTGTAAAGGATAACAAAGAATCCGGAAACTTGCTCGACTTTGTCAATCATCGTTGAAACAAATTGTTAATCAGTAAACACCATATGACAGAAGTTCACAGAAAAAAAAATACACAAGCGCGTAAAATTTCCCCTCGTTTGATTTCATGCCAAAGGACGCGTCAACAACCAAATTGTTTGCGATCTTTCATAAGCCATACAACAATGTTTGCAATCTTTCATACAACAGACTAGATTCAGGCTTAAATTTACAAATTCAGCATTCGCTCAATGTGCATTAGATAACGCAGAAAATTAAATGTTTCATTCAAACTGGGTTAATTATAGAAGTCGAGTCGAGCGAAATTGCGTATGACAGAAGCCGACTGAAACTGATTGTTGGCCGACTGAACGATTGTTGGCCGGAGCTCAACAATTAACTGTAATGTTAAAAAAATTCGAAATGTCTTTGAAATATTGCATCATGCAGTAATTCAAGACTTTCATCATTTCCGACAGTCGAAGTATAAATGTTTACATTTTTCACTCATGTTTCGTTAATTACTCTAATGTTTTTGATATTATTATCTATAACTAGAAATTAGAAGAAGAATTAGTATCTTCCATTTACCAACTACCTTGCTTATCTTCGACAGACGCAGTATTCGCCTACCAGCAGGCTTCTTCAGTGTCTCGTACTAATAACTCGACTAGTCGACTAGTCGAGTTATTAGTACGAGACACTGAAAGTCTGCACATTGTAGACGAAATACGCGTATCTGTCGAAGATAAGCAAAGGTAGTTGGAATTAAATGGAAGATACTAATTCTTCTTCTAATTTCTAGTTACAGGTATTCCACTAAACAGCTCAAACCCTCTAGGATTCATTATTATCTAGCTGTCACCAATTAATACGTGATGATACTGAAGTTATTGACAGCATTAATTCTTCAAATGTTTAACATGCAAAGGTGGCTTTATAGATATGCATTGGTCGATCTCACTTCAACGATTTTATTTCGAAGATTTCTGACCTTCTGGTAAAGCATTCAATATTTTTCCTAAGCTTCTGTTATCGTAAGTGGGGATTTTTCAGAATTGAGGATTTTTTTTTTGAATTTTTTCTCTTCTGAGTTTTGGAAGAATTTTCGAATATTTTTGGATATATTGATAAACTTCTTGAAAGTTTTTATACTTCGCTGCCCAAGTAACAATATTAGTTTTATTCCAACCGTATAGCACTCCTCCCAGTTTTGTTGATAAAACTACATTCAAAGCTGTTTTGTCCACCAACACCTCTTCTATGCATCTTTAAAGCCAAAAAGTGCACAAAGTGGCCCACTCAATAGACGGTTGTGAAAACAAATTAATTAAACCTTTACGAGACCATGAAGATTTTGAAAATGCTCTAGTGAATGATGTTATGGCCACTTGAAAACCTTCATAAAACCTATTGGCTGCCATAAAAACCAGCATAGGGTAGCCACAGCTATCAAACTTGAATATTGGCACGATAAGAGCCGAAAATAAATACGCCTCGGAGATACTGCGAGTTTACATCAATAAAACCAAACTTGAAAAAAATATATTCAATAAATAAATCATGAATTTCCTGAACATTTATGAAATTCAATAAGGTTATCAAAAAAAATGCCAAAATTGGTCTCTGATCAACAGTTCATTTGTGTTACATTTAAAATTTGGAATTTATTTTTCCACATTCGAATTTTTTTAAATATTTTAATATGGCGATTGGAAGAAATCACAGTTTTGCGAAAAAAGCCAAATTATCTTCGTAATAACTACTATAAAACCATTTGGTCATTGGGTGACTTTCCTCAATGCCAATTCGCCGTTTAATGCATTCACTGGCGGAAAAATGGTTATAAAATGCTTTTTCAACTGACCGTAATAAGATAATTTGAATGAGTCCTAAAACGGCATTTCAAATAAGCATTTTACGAGTGCATAAACACAAAATAAAACCTTTTATAGAAGTAAAAGGAATTTTAGTAGACAATGTTTTAAGATCGTTGTAAAGAAGCTATGTGGGTTCTCAGAGACCTGACTTAAACTTGAAACCTATTGGCACCTCTTGCTGCCAGAATAAAACCAAATTGATTTCTGGTGGCTTTCATAAAACTTTAATAAAACTTAATAAAGCTGGATAGTTTTTGCAATGTTACTTGTGTGCTAAACTTCAGGGAAGTTTTCTAACCGATCAAATCTCTCATACGAGGTAAGATGGAAACCAAGGAATTGTAATTCCTAGAGGAGTTTGTTTCCTAGCTCAAACTACGATGTGAACGATTGGGGAGATGGTGATTACCATATTTTAATAAAGTGTCATGAGCAATGAATATTTATGGTCATATGAATGATTTTTGTATAGACTGATTCTTCTGTTCGTCAGTCATTATCTCTTGAATTTCAGGGAAGCTCTTTCCTGATCATCGAAAAGGCTTTTGCTAAAATACCTGGAAGTTTTCTCCTGAACTTTAAGCAAGTTTTCTCATGAATTTAGCGGCAGCCACGTCTGATTTTCTGACAAATTCACATCTAACAACCCAACCTAATCTTCCAGGAATAGTTTAGTCCTGAACTTAGAGACTGTCTAAATTTCTGATTAGTCCTATCCTGAAGGGCAACTTCTCCAAAACTTTGGGACAGTTCTCTCTAGAATTTCTTTAAAAGTCTTCTTAAATTTGTCGAAAGTTTGTTCCTGAACTTCTGAGAAGTATTTTTTAGGAACTTCAGGGAAGTTTTCTTCTGAATTTCGAAGAAATTTTTCGAATTTCTGAAAAATACCTGCTTTAACTATTAGGAAGTACCCCCTATACTTCTGGAAAGTTTCTACCAGTTTTTCTCAGAAGTATCTACCTGTACATCTTGGAACTCTTGCATTTCGAGAAAGCCTCATTCTGAACTTCTGGACTATTCGATTCTGAACTTTATGGAAGCTCTCTAGCACGTTCCAACTAAGCTTTTGGAAGATTTCCTTCGGATTGTCTGGAGAGTCCTCTCCTGAACTTTAGAGTGCCCTCTCTGTGGTAAGTTTTTTCCTAAAATTCTGAGAAGTTTTTTCCTGAGCTTCTTATGTTTAAACATTTGATAAGTCGCATCCTTAACTCCGGGGAAAATTACACCAAAACATTGGGAAATTCCTCTCTAGAATTTCTATTAAAATTCCCAAAAATATTTTGAAAGTTTCTTCCTGAAATTCTAAGATGTCTTCTTCTAAAAATTTTCGAAGTTTTCTCCTGAAACTACTAGGAACTATTCACTTTTTTTCCTGAAAGTTTCTTTCTGTTGTTTGAAGAGGTTTCTTCATGAACTTTGAGAAATTCTCATTCTGGAATTCTTCTGAACTTCCCGAAAGCATTTCTAGCATTTCTGGGAAGTTCCAACTAAACTTTTGGGAAGTTTCTTCTAGAACTTCTGAGAAATCCTACTCTGAACTTCAGAGAAGTTCACTAATGAATTTCTAGGACGTTTTAAACTTTATGAAAGTTTGTTTCGAAATTTTTGAGAAATTATGGATAGCGTCCTCTCTGTATTACGGGAAAGTTTTTTTTTTCCTTCAATTTCTGGAAAGTTCATCTTGAATATCTGGAAAAACTCCAAAACCTCTGGAATGTTCCAAAACTCTAAGTAGTCCTGTCCCCTAAACTTCTTCCTGAAGTTCTGAGAAGTCCTCACCTGATTTTCTGGAAAGTACATCTTGGATTTCTGGAAAAACTCCAAAACTTCTAGAATGTTCCAAACTTTAAAGTAAGTCTGTCCCCTAAACTTCTTCCTGAAACTCTGAGAAGTACTCACCTGGTTTTCCGGAAAAACTCCAAAACCTCTGGAATGTCCCAAAACTCTAAGTAGTCCAATCCCCTAAATTTCTTCCTGAAGCTCTGAGAAGTCCTCACCTGATTTTCTGGAAAGTACATCTTGAATTTCTGGAAAATTCCAAAACCTCTGAAATGTTCCAAACTTCTTAGTAGGTCTGTCCCCTAAACTTTTTCGTGAAACTCTGAGAAGTCCTCACCTGCTTGTCTGGGAAGTCTCTCCTGAACTTCTTGGAAATATTTTCTTGAACTTTGAAGATGTTGCATTTTTGGGATATTCTTATACTTATAAGTTTTCTATCTATACTTCGAGAAATCTAGAATTTAGTTCATAAACCACCTAACTCGTGGGTCGATATGCTAATCCCAAGTGCAAATGTACTGAAATAATGTGAACTTATACATAGTTCTGAAAAAAAAATGAGAGTTCTAAGATTAATTTCAAAGGCTCATCACATTTACTGTTGTTCTGAGTCTACGTGTGGCACGGGGATTGAGAGTTAGTATTAGGATCACAAACGAGAAAATGAAATTTACTTTTTTTTCGACTTCAGGCCAGAATGCGGATTTAGCTGGAAAGATGCATTTTCATCCTAAGTATGAAGTTTTGTAGCAAGATTTTCTTTCATAAAGTTGTTTCTAATAATTAGGCGCTTCTTTTGGTATGAATTAAAACTAGGGTGGTCCTTATTTTCAGAGAAATCAAAAATCTCACTTTTTTATTTGCAGAAATAATGGCATGCGGTATTCGGAAAAGTTTTAGAATGAATCATTTCGAGCAATTTTGATATTGATTTTTTTTCCTGTACCTTTTGATATGACCGAATTAGAGGATTTTTTCTTACGTTGCTTAGGGTGACTCTATAAAAATCAGTTATTTTGCTGTAACTTTTCTATTTCGAATTATTCAGCAAAGTTGTCTTCCCATTGATTTCAGAAGAATATAAGTGGCAACTTTTGGTCTGCTGGAATTGTCTCTATCGTATATTAAACAAAAGTTATTATGGTTTTTGTAAATAAAATAGGCCTTTTTCAAATGTTGGTTTCTCAAGTTTGGGCAAACCAAAAAAAAACATTCAACAGCATTTGAAAGTATTGTTATTATTGCACATCATGTCTGAAAACTGGAGATAGGTTTCTAAAACACATTTGAAAAGGGCGATTTACGGCAAGATTTACGCTTCAAAACATTTATCTTATCAAGTTATAAAATCATCTGAAGACAACGCTGTTGGCAAATTTGAAATAAAAAAGTTAGAGCAAAAAACAACGGTTTTTGAACGGGAAACAGTTCAAAACAAACTGGTATTCTGCGGCGAATAAAGTGGGCAAGGAGACTGTACAAAATCATAAAGCAGGTGTTAAACGAAAGACCAGGCAATTTGCATTCGGTAAAAACGAAGCTTAGCTGAATATTTCTCTTGCATTCTGAATTAACTGTATTTGAAAAAGAAAAAGAATTTGACTAATTAATAAAACTTTGATCGACTCACACACATTACTGTTTGACCAAATTTTGATCGGAGCACCCTTTAGAATCGTATAGAATGGAAAAATCTGACTTTTATGTTCTCTTAATCAAGTTGATTTGACATCGTATGCGATTTAATATACAATAACGATCCGATTTAGTTTGTGTCGCAGTACGATGGATAAATGACATCGTACACAGAAAAAAAAAACTAACAAGCACGAAACATTTCCCTTCGTTTAATCCCAAGCCAAAGGAGGCGTAAACAACGAAATTTTTTGCAATCTTTAATGCGCCATACAACAATGTTTGCAAGCTTTAATACAACATGCTAGATTCAAGCATTATCTGGCTTGTATCAAAGCCAATTCCAAAATCGATATAAAAGAGACAAAAAAAAAAACAAACATATTTTTCGAAACTATAGCATGTAATAAGAATCACCATCAGCAGTTGGTTCGTTGTGGCGGTTCACAAGAAACGTCATTTTTTTCTAAAATATCTGGAGCCAAACGACATTTCACTGAGAAGATATAGTAATATGGTTATTATAATGCTAAATTGACTTACTCAAATAATTTGCAATGTACCATCACGAGTATGTCATTAGATTGCTCTCAAAATTTATTTTGGACTCAATTTCAACTTCATTCCATATCTTTGAACAAAAATACAGTGCCGGTTAAAACTATGATTACAATTATCACTAAATATTTCGAAAGCTGCGTGTTGTATCGATGATTGAGATACATTTATAGTAAGAAGAAAATTGCTGGATAGTCTAGCCATTTTTTATGCTTTAAAAATATGTTTAATCGACAATGTAGATTATTTGTCTAATCCATACAAAATTGCAAAATATAAGAGAATTTTCTGTTCATTTTTTATATTATCTTTAGAACGTCGCATAAATTATGCAAGACTAAAACCAAATAAAATGCACCATAAAAGCTACCTCGCATATGTTATTCGGGTAAGCATTCGGAGTATTAACAATGTTTAGATTTCTAACATTTATTAAATAGTTGATTTGGCCGAAAACGATTGTAATTTTTAATGTATTGTATTGTAATACAATGAGTTGTGCATATTCTCCTCATAAACAAACATAAATTTCACAATCACAGCAATCTTAACAATCTATGTTAACTTCTGTTCGTGTCTTTTTCTGTTCGACATTTCTCAAACTAGCATGCCATGTTCGTGTGTTTCTGCAATTGCTTTTACTTTGGAATTACTTGATTATAACCTATTTGTTATTATGATGCTAGAAACAGTGATGTCCATATCCTCAGTGTGTTAAAGAGAGATTTTAATTTTTCCTCACACACACTCCACACCTCAACGAGAGCTCTTCTCTCTTGTTTATATTCACCACCGTGTTTGTGTGGGGGTAGCGCATGTGAGTGAAAAAAATAGTTTTTATTCACACAACACTTGATCGCTTTAGATTTGAGAGCTCTTCTTCTCACTCTAAAGCGAGTTGTGTGAATAAAAATAAAGCGAATGCAGATAAATTCCCTGACGCGTGCACTCCAGTGAGCTCAGTGACGTTGGCTCTTCTGCTAATATACAGCAGTGATTGCAAATTCGCTTTGACGCTACATAACAATGGAAGAAAGAAGAAAGTTTCTTCCCGCTTCCTTTTTTCGGACGTTTTTTATAACACCGACGACGTTTTCATTTTCAATCGCACTAGCAAATCAATGAGGTCTATACAGGTGAAGAAGAAGTGGTTAGGTTGCATTAGTGTAATGCAAAATACTATCATTGAGTTCATGATATGACGCATAGATTGTTTTTTGTAAACATGCGTGACATAGATCTCCAAAACAACAATTTTCAACAGCAGAAAATCACATGGTGAAATGTTTATTTTAGGTAATTGGAATAGCTTTTAAAAGGTTTCGGTTGGCAAAATTTCTTTTGTGCACTAAGGATGCGGACAAAACTTAACTTGCTTTGTTATCATTCTCTTGTTTTTGGAGTCTTACGTCACTACCCGAAATCATGGATTGTTTACACATTTTTCGTTACTAATACCGACAAACTACTCGCTCTTCGCCACCTGTATAGACCTTATTGCTAGCGAATCACATAAAGAGCACTGGGGCGCGCTCGCACAAGTGTACGCGGCAGCGATCGCAGACGAGAGCACGTGGGCGAACACAAATGAGAGCACGTGAGAGCGGTTATTTGAAAGAGAGAGTGATTCACTCACTCCAAGCCATCACATCACAGGCGCACACTTTCACTCTGTCTATTTACCATCGAATAAAAGCGCCCATTGTGTAATCTGCGGTGAGTTATGGTTGTATGCTCTGTGAAGGTACAAATCTCATGCTCTGGCGTAACATTAGTGCGAAATGCCATCTCTGGCTAGAAACTCCCAAGATAAGACATCATCATGTTGCAAGCATGTTAGTCAATGTATCTTGAAAACATATTATTCGTCCTAAATCTGTATCAAAAAACTTCTTGTGTGACCTTAAAGATGTATTTGGTCATATAAGATACCGAATACATGATACTAGAAAAATACATGAGATCATGTCTTAAAGATGAATTATTCAACATTACACAGCTATTTGTTTTCTTTGGAAAGTGATCCACCGCTTTCATTTCCCCAATAATAACTACTTTTAAAATGAATTGTATCTACGCTATTTTAAAATATTTCATCAAAGCTTCTTTTCGTATCTACTATACTGTTAAGTTTTAAATCTGAACTTCAGAGAATACCTTTATTGAAATTTAAAAAATATTTCATATGTCTGTAAAAGTCTGCAACATAAACAAAATGTCTGCTAAATGTCTACATCGTTAAAAAAGCCTGCAACAAAAATGGAAAGTCTGGCATCCCTACTGTAAACAAAGATTCCGGAAACTTGTTCGGCTTTGTCAACAATCTTTGAAACAAATTGCTAATCAATAATCACTATATGACAGAAGTAATAGTCTCGTTGATTCTGTACGCATTGTCAAATGGTTCCGGTGATATGGCCGGAACATGTCCCAAAGAACTCTCAACCTTTTAATTAATGTCTTCTGGTTGCGGACCTATGGTAAAAGTGTTGTAACAATGCAGAAAATGGCACATGCTCTAAAATGAAATGTGCCACAATCGAAACGTGAATTGAAGTTCATATAAAATGGCCTTCTAAGTAAACTTTATTCTATGAAGTTTTGCTATTTTACTCAAGGATACTTGATCAAAGATTTCTTCCTCATCTCATCGGGATCCCTACCCAACGTTTCTGTATTTTTAATAGGCACACAATCTCACAGAATGCTGAAAATGTCCTGATTAAGACTCATTACCTAATCAACTGCATTCTAAAAATGCTTTCAAAATTAAGCAAAGCTTCTGACATTTAAGCCCACATAAACCGACGCTTTCGTAGCCCATTCACCGTTCAATCCCAGTCATAAAAAGTAATCCCTAATCCCAGTATACCGTAATTACATTATCGTCCCTCCCGGAGACTGTTCCCTGCAATTTTCACACGTACATTCAAGATAAACACATTCCCCTCCCTTCCTGAGCAGAGAACGGCTTTGCCAAAATGCTGCATTGTACTGGAGAGCATCAAAATGGACCAAATCCTGCATTACATTTCAATACCAGGCTTCGGACCGATCCACCAGCGGCTTCTGTTTATAGAACGTAACTGCACACTGCAGTTAGATCGCAATTAAGGTTGAGGTATACGTTTCACATTGTCCGCTTGTCCGGTTGAAACGAAATGTGGACACAACGCTGAGCCAACAGATTTCGTGTTTACGTTCCGACGGAGAGTAAGAGAGTACGGTGCGCTTCCGAAAGCAATCAATCATTTGGGGGGTGAGTGGCAGACCGACGTTATCATCATACCCAGGCCGGGTGACGACGAGGATGGCGATACCACACACAACCGGTGGTCACCAACGGGGTTCTAGAATCGAGCTGATTGCACTGCATCCCCTGTACTGTTCCAGGAGAAAGTCGACACGAGGTGATGAAGTGTTATCGATTTTGACTGGGATGCAGAAGAGACGTCGGGCAGATTTACTGTTGAATGAATTGAATCGAACAGGACGAAATCCCCGATACCTATTAGCACAGGAACAGATGATCGTCTAGTTCTGCATGTATGGTGAAATTCGAGCATGGCTAGAGCATTTATTGTTGCATCGTTAGAGCAGCTTGAATGTGGCCGTTGTTGTAAAAGGGAAACTGTGTGTGCATCTTTCACTGCTGAGAGCTCCGAAGTGGACGAAGTGAAGGACCGGAGGAGTGTGAAAAAGTGTCAAATTTAATTCCTCTTCATCAGAGCCATTTGTCGTGTCGTGAACAACGAGGGTCGGTTGGCTGAAGTTGATCCAATAAAGAGTCCAAACCTTCCGGAGATTGGAGAAGCTGGATGCTCGAAATATTAATTGTTCGCTTTATGAGAGGAAATTTGGTTCTCGAGTGAAAGCACCCTATCCGACATGAGCCAGACACAATAACAGTGGCAGCTGCTCGAGTGGGTGTAGCGATAAGTACATTTCTCATTGTTTCTCCCTTTTGGGTAGAATTCGAGAACACTGAATGCTCTGGATGAGGCGATAAATCAGGGGACTTCTCGTTACTTGCCGAGGAATGCAATTAAGAGGCGGCTTGCGTGCGTGCTAATCGAATGTTCTTCGGATTTGGTCACGCGTCAACGTGCGTCACTCTTTTCGTTTCGGACTGGCGGTTTTTGGGCGGGAAGGAACGAATCAGAGTGTTGAGTTCATATTTTCCGGCCCATTACCACTGAATGAGCGTTTTCCCGAGTCGACTGAAGCGACTGAGGCTGCGATAAATCAGTTGTGTGGTTGCTATTAGTCGATCAATTGCTTCGAGGTTAAGTTAAGGAAAATCGCTGCGTGTAATTTATCAGTAAGAACCGTTTTTTAAGTAGTATCTGCTGTGTCGATGGTATGCCCCGTCATATATGAAAAAATATGTCATCTGCCAATAAATCGTAAGATAGGTGTTTGTCTTTTTTTTTCATTACTCAACTTCAGATACTTGACAGCCTTATGAATTAGATGTGATTCTAGCGTAGTGCTGAACATTTAACATGATTGTCATTTATTTCAAGCCACATCCTAGAACAATGACATTTTGAACTTATTTGGCACACAAACCATATGAAGTTTACATCAAAATTACTTTGGGGAAAGCGAACTTTTCGTTCATTGGACAGTAGACAATGATTTCCTCGAATCTTGCTGATGAGAAATTCTATATCTAACTATTTTTATTGTCGTATACAACCTAAAACAATGTCTCGTGTCGTATTTCTAGCAAATTAATCTAGAGATGAATATTTGAATAATTTTCGCTGTTTAGTACAGGGTAACATAGAAGTCATGATTGTTGTGCTCTTTTCTACGTGCCAGAAATAATATTGTTACCTGTTGATCTAGTTTATTACAAGAAAGTAGAACTGTAAAGGCCAACAACTTTTGTTTCTTAAATTTGAGTGGTGAAACGAAAACTAATTTCAAATATTCTTTGACGTAAAATTAAGTATAAACATTTATTAAACATATCATTAAACACAAGCAATTTTTATTTCACTATGGCACGTTGAAGGTGCATTTTGAGATCAAACTCCGCTGCAGTTTTCTAAATTCTTTTCCATGTTCTGAACAACCTTGCCACTTTTTTGCAGGATTCTCTTGACAATTGCCCAATAACGCTCACTCGGACGACGCTCGAAAATTCATTTTTTTTCTGTATGATGAATTCTACCACAAACTAACTAACAAGGTAAACCCAGTGGAATAACATTCCTTTTACACGGCGGGACAATTTAACTCAATTTTGCTTTGATTTTGACTCACTTGTTAAAAGTAAATGTGACTGGGATTGACAAGTCAACATATCTCAAACATCGATCTGATTTTAGACGCTGCCTTCGATATGTCGAATTATCAATTCCAGTCACATTTACTCATATATGAGTGACTCCACTTTTGACGATAGTGTGTCAAAAACGATTCAAAATTGAGTTACATTTTCTCGCCGTGTATGAAATTCCACAAAAAGAGAGAAGAGAGAGCTAGAGAGGAGAGTAAATCGTTACAAATATTCATTACAAGTTAATTTACACTAATTTTAAATAAGTAACTAATTACATTTATAGTGTTGGATTGTACTATTTCGTAGACAGTTGATATGGATTTAGATGATAAATGTATTGATTTTAGATCTGTACTGGTGTTTTAAACTTGTTTCAAACAAATTCTGATTGGTAATTACTTTCAAACGCTCTGGAAGAATGTTGTATACTAAAAAACAATAGAAAGATAATTGTCAAAGACTGCTAAAGCTCTCTAGATATAATTAAATTGTTCGCAAATCTTGTATTGTGATCATGAACTCTAACAGGTAGAGCAATATTGTGATGCAAGTTCGGATTTTTATAATATTGTAAACAAACATTCATAACGGTAACTCACATAGCCTTCGTACTAGCAAAATATTGTGAATGAAGTTAGTATAGACTTGACACGTTGAGAATAATTGTGGTTATGAATAAATAACTTTTAAACATTTGTTTTTCAAAACATGAAGTTTTTCATTTTGTATTTACCGGCATGACTCCAGACCAGTGCTGTAAATATTCATTTCGGCCCAATGCTCTAAATTTGCCAACAACTCGTTCCAGAAGCTGATTTTCCCAATAGGACGTTCGAAAAAATGTGGTGCTTGAATAGTTTCATAAATTTGATTAACAATGTATTGTTCTAACTGTTAAACCTAAGACGTGAGAGCCCAATATCTGAAAATTCAAATGATATTAATCAATGAATATCATTTGAATATAACAGTGAATATAACACTTTCTATATATTCTATATACCAGTTAGGGCACTGCACTGTTAGACAAAGTTGTAGAATTTGCCAAGAGTTTCAATTTTATCATACTTCATATTCATGAGTTCAGCTGTTGAACAACGTTGTCGGTAAATTTATCCAATTTCACGAAATTACATTTTACAGCACTGCTCCAGACAATGATCAGGTATTGCACATGCGAATGTATTCACTTAAATTAAAACTTAAGAAGTGCATTTGGAGGAACAAATGGCCTAACACAGTACATTAAGCTACAAAGAAATGACATTTTTCCTTTAATATGAAAATAAAGATATCAACCCTAGGTATTTGAAGTTGGACACTTTTTCAATAGTTTTCTCTGCCCAATAGACGGATGTATGTGGGGCTAGCTTTTTTCCGTGGGGAATGAAACAACATATAATCAGTGTTCGTTAATTTTAAAGACAATAAGTTAGAATCAAAAACCCTCATGACAATGCGTAAATCATCATTCATGTTTGCAATTATAGAAGTAGTATCATGGCTTGAATAGAAAATAGCGTCATCATCATCGATTAATCTTGATATTCCTTTCAGGGGCAGATTTCCATGACCGTTTATGTAAATACGAAATAAGGAGGTCCAATATTACTGCCTTGGGAGACTTCAATATTGAATGTTCGTAAAAAGCTTTGCGAGTCCTCGATAGTAACACATTGTTACCAGTTTGTTAAGTAACCTGAAATATTGTCGTTTGCTAGTCGCCGTACTCCATAATATTTTAAGTTTTGCGGAAGTTTAATGTATCGAACTGTTTTTTTTTTTTTTCATTTATGAAAAGACCACCAACAATACACTTCAATTTGTCCTAAAACGTTGATCTCGCAAGAATCACAAGATTTCAACTATACCATATTGTAGAACAAACATTCCTCTATCAGATGCTGCTTTCAATTCGCGGGAGTATTTTGAGATTCGACAGAAATCGACGTTAAAAGCAATTGTTTACAATTGTTTTATAGGCCCTAATCATGATTTACTCGAGATTTTCACTCTTTTGGCCACATCTCAGGCTAAGATATTCGGATTTTTCTCAAAAAATGTATCACTCCATTTCTCTCCGCGAAAAATCAAGAATCATGGTTGCCTCAGGAACCGACTTTTCCCTTTAACTGAAAGGGTTTCACCACTTAAAATAAATTTGTTCGCGCACGCGGTCTTGATTCGATGCCATTTTACAGAATAAAAATGACTGTCCCAAAACGAGTTCTCTATCATTGCACACATACATTGATATTCATATAGTGATGATCGTATTTGCTAATGTGAACACGATAAAAAGCTGTATTAAGGCATTTTCGGCGTCTACTTTTTGCTGTGTACATTCTTTATACAGATGGAAAGAAATATTTAATTTTTTGCGTTATCTAATGCACGTAAAGGGTATACTAAACTTGGCATAAATGAATGGGGTCTTTCATTTAAATTTAAGCCAGATAATGCTGGAATCAGATCTGTTGTATGGAAGATTGAAAAAAATGTTGTATGCTGTATGAAAGATGGCAAGCAATTGCGTTGTTTACGCTTGGCATGAAATTAAACGAGGTGAAAACTGTGTAGATTGTGAAAATGTGCGCTGTGATTTTAGGAAATCTTATCACAAAGTGATTGTTTAAATTTTGAATTAGGACCTTTTGAGTTCATAGTCAAGATTTTTCTTTATTTCAAAATTACACACATACAAAGAAAAAATAATGAATTTTAACAGACGCGTAAAATTTCTCTTCATTTTATTTGAAGCCAAAGGAAGCGTAAACAACGAATTAGTTTGCAATCTTTCATGCGCCATACAACAATGTTTGCAATCTTCCATACAACTGACTAGATTCAAGCGTTATCTGGCTTGAATTTACATGAAATATGTCATGAATTTCTGCAAAATCTGTCATTCCTTATATGTGCATTAGATAACCCAAAAAATTACATGCTTCTTTCAAACTGTGTATGTAAGAGGACTCACACACACACATTTACAGACGAACGAGCAATACAACTTAAAAATAACGTTAAATCAACTTACCGGTATCATTTTTATCATGTAACTTGGGCCAACATAGTGCTTTCGAATCACTTTTTCGCATCGTAACATACAACATTTGAATGTACAGGGTAGCAAGGTTGAAATAATACACTTGAAAATTGTTTTACAACTTCAACAGATTGTATTTCTCACTCATTGCACCTAGAATAACAAGTCAAAGTATTAATCTTATATTATGTTTAGTGAAGTTTAAGTTTAAAACTTTCTCGTATGTAGTAAATCACGGCTCGAAGATGCTTTTCAAAATTGTTGCAAGCCGCACGCACAACCTATTCGGCATTCGATCCCAAATTTCAAACAAAGCACATCCAAACACTTCAAGTCGCCCTGTTTTCCTGGAATGTATCCCCAGAAATTGAAGTCCAATGGATTCAAATCGGGAGACGATGCAGGCCATTCAGAGGAACTGGTGAGAAATAGTGAATTTTGCTACACCACTGCTGAACAACTAATGAGGCAGCTGAATCCTGTTGGAAAAAAAAACTTTCCTCTCCCAAAAGTTTCTTAGCACACACAGTTTAACAGAAACATGTAATTTTCTGCGTTATCTAATGCACATAAATGGAATGCTAGATTTGGCATAAGGTTATGGGATATTTGTCTGCGTTTTAATTCATATTAGGCCTGAATCTGCTCTCTTGTTGCATGCAAGATTGCAAGCGATTTTGTTGTTTACGTTTGCTTTGGCTTACAGGGGAAATTTTCAATGTCTGTTAAAATTCATTATTTTTTTCTGTGCAGGGAAGTAGGTGTTCTTTAATATAGTATTGTAAATAATACTCTTTGTTTATTGGCACGTTCCTGTCAATGAACAACTAGGGTAATTTGGCTTTTGACGATATAGCACCCCGAACCATCACCGCAGAAGCACTTTGCCCAGATAACCAATAAAAATTAGCATATGCAGTAAATAAACCCTATATCCGCATTCCAGGTTCTACAAGCATTATATCAGCATCTTGAATGTTATCTGCTGTAAAGTTGGATTTCAAGTGCTATTTAAATGCTTGTCGCCTCTAATAAGCATTTCGAATGCAAAAAAAAGCATTGATGAGGCAGCCGTATATTGGGCCAAAAGTGGCATTTATGTTGCATTTAAGGTAACTTCATTCCTTTATAGGCTGCCGTAATGACGCTTTGAAACTGTTTATTGGTTCCCTGGGTAGTATCGTTTAGCACTTCGTTTGTCAGCTGGTATTTCACGAAGACTTGTTCAGAGACACTCTCAAAGTAAACAATTTTCCACCGAAAAAGCAACGCCCGCGATCTGGCAACTCTGTCGGCAATATTCTTACGTGTCAATCCGCGATTCATCTGCTTTTTTTAAAGTCCCATTTCCAAGGTCCCGTTTTACATGGTTGTGTGGCTCATTTTGATTGCATACGCCTTTTTTCTCGCAGACCGTGAAGCAGGATTCCGTGGAATTTGCGCCGGATATTGTCTGAGGAAAAACAGTGCCAGTATCCTTGAAATGCTTTGGGATCCTGTACAAAAACTGTCTGCTCAACTTCAAATATGAAAGCTTCCACTGTGTTCCACGTTTGTGAATCCGTTAAGATGCAAGATCCGTATTTGTTCTCTACATGAATCCATTTTTGTTTGCGTAAATTAGAAAACAAAAATTCAGTTTCAAAACGTACACAAGGAGTTCACCGATAATGGTATAAATTTCACAGAAGGGACCAAAAATGAGTGTATCACTTCCATGTTGCTTTACCTTACGTTACGAATCAGATCAAGGCCGGTGTGGCCTCTGCTTTACACAGAAGTTGTCTCCATTGTATTCGGTCCAAGGCTGTACCTCGCCAGCCTCGCTGATCCACCATGCTCGTTGCGCGGTTCTTCTTCTTGTGCCCGTCGGTTCGTTTTCGAGAACCATTTTAACAGGGCTGTCGTCCGACATTCTTACGACATGCCCAGCCCATCGTAGTTGACCAGTCATAGCGATGTGTACTATGGAGAGGTTCTCCCAGCAAACTGATGCAATTTGTGGTTCATTCGCCTTCTCCACGTTCCGTCTTCCATCTGCAGCACCTTCCGTTCAAATACACCAAGGGTGCGTTGGTCATCCACTAGCAACGTCGCTTCGAACGCAACCCAATTGTGCGTCTCCGAAACCGTACATCGAATGTAATCCAATTCCCTCACCAACCGGGGTCAAATTTGTCAAGTGTTTCTATGGCTATTGTATGTCGTAAAATTTTGATTTCTTTTCATTAGACAGCGTATGCCGAACGCAACTTTCTCGGTGGTCTTTCTAACAGCCTTCATTTGACAGCTAGCCGAAAAGCGTTTCTGTATAGGATAGAAAAAGCAAGCAACCCCTAGACCCTCGTCAGACGTTTTAATGGAGTAAACGGCTATGAAAGTAGAGAACTACCGGTCTAATTAAAGTCTTGTAGATGGTCACCCTTGTAGCTTGACGAACTTTTTTCGACCTAAGCTTCCTTCGGAGTCCAAAGTAGGCACGATTACCAGCCGTAATGCGCCTTTGTATGTCTCTGCTGGTGTCGTTATCGTCAGTCACCCATGAGCCCAGATACACGAATTCGTATACTACCTTGATTTCATCACCGTCGATGTGAACTCGTGGTAGGACGCTAACGTTGTCTTCTCGTGAGCCTCTTCCCCTCATGTATTTTGTTTTTAACGCATTAATAACAAGCCCAATCATACCAGCTTAATAAGCCTTAAGTCTGGTGTACGTTTCCGCCATTGACTCAAAGTTACGTGCTACGATATCAAAGTCCTCGGCGAAGTCAAAGAGTTGGACAGACTTCCTGAAAATCGTGCCACTACAATGCAATGTTAAACAACAAACATGACAATCCAATGCCGTAACCCTCTCTGGAATTCGAAGGGACTCGAGAGTGTCTCTGATACATGGACGACACACATCACTCGATCCATCGTTGCTTTGACCTACCGCTTCAGTTTTTTCCGGAAATCCATATTCGTGCATAATCTGCCATAGCTGATCTCGATCGATTGTATCATACGCTGATTTGAAATCTATGAAAAGATGATGTGTGGGCAAGTTATATTCGCGACATTTCTGCAGCACTTTCGGAATCGCGAAAATCTTGTCCGTAGTTGCGCGGAAACCCATGAATCCCGCTTGGTATTGTCCCACGATCTCCTTGGCAATTGGTGACAGGCGGCGCTCAGTAGCGTGATTGCACGATAGTTGCAGCAATTCAGCTTGTCGCCCTTTTTATAGATGGGACACACTATTCCTTCTATCCAAACCTTCGGTAAACATTCCTCCTCCCAAATCTTGGTAATTACCCAGTGCTCCATTGCCGTATTTTAATAGCTTAATGGGAGTTGGTCAACACCAGCAGCTTTGTTGTTTTTCAACCGACCAATTTCCTCCTTAACTTGCTGAAGGGTTGAGGTCGGCATCCTGTCATCTTCTGCGCGTGTTCCTAGATTTATTATCGTGCCACTTTCATGTTGCCACCCTGTATAGTAAAATTATCTTGCAACTTATCAGCAACAATGACATGTTGTAAACAGGTTCCACCTTTTGCATTTTTAGCATTGCAATTGAGTATGATTTCAAAGTATATTACAAACAAAAAGCATCCCCAATATGCTGAAATAGAGTTTTTAAAGCTTCATTGAAACAGGTGGTGCTATTTGGGAAATATTTCCCGGTTCACAGTTAACACAGTTAACGAGAAATTTGTCCTCAACTTTCATCAAACTGAATCGATTCCTGTTTCGATTCCGCAATCTCCACCTCCTCTTTTGAGCAATTAAACAACAAACTAGCTAGCGCATCCCAGTCAACTCGACAACCAAGAGCGCACATTAAGCCTACCCTCAATCCCACCAAACAACCTTAGCAACCACTTTATTGCCACGATGTGCATCACCCTACAAGAGCGCCACCCGCCGAAGGAATGCAATTTGTTTGGATTAAATTTTATTTTATGGCCAGCTTACTGTCACCGTAAACTGCACATGCTTGCATACAATATTTTAACTCCACGGTGATAATTGCCTGCTTACGTTGCTTTCTATCCGCTGCCAAGTGCCGTCGACATTTGCAGTGGGTTTTCATCGCTGATACCCTCGAGGAAGTGCATAACGATCGACCATTACTAATATCCCAAACTCTAACAGCACGGATGATCCGTCTGTTGTCGACTCTATTAAATTTAATCGTTCAATTACGACGAACCGTTTGAAAGCGCAGAGTACTTCCCGCTGGCTGGATTTCAAAGCGGGTTTCCTAGGAAATTGTTAATCACCGAATCGAAAACTAGGAACCATCAATCATCGCTCGTTTTGCTGAACCATCCGCTTCTTGTCATGGAGCAACCTTACCATGCTGGCTGTCAAACATTTAGAACACGTTCAAGGTGTGCGACGACAACCGCACAAATCGATTCTGTTTGTTTGTGACACTCTTTGTGTTGTTAAGCTCTGTGTCCAACCCTCAGGAATTTGACACACTGCTAAATTGGATTTAAATTTCGCGCGTTCTGCTGAAACTTGATCCTTCCGCCCTCCTTTGTGCAGTGCTCTATTTCTTATTTACTCCATTAAAACGTCTGACGAGGGTCTAGGGGTTTTGATGCTTTTTCTATCCTATACAGAAGCGGGCTTTTTGGGCTGTCGAATGAAGGCTGTTAGAAAGACCGCCGAGAAAGTTGCGCTCGGCATGCGCTGTCTAATGAAAAGAAATCGAAATTTTACGACATACAATAGCCATAGAAATACTTGACAAATTTGACCCCGGTTGGTGAGGAAATTGGATTACATTCGATGTACGGTTTCGTAGACGCACAATTGGGTTGCGTTCGAAGCGACGACGACGATGACTGCGAATGCGGTGTGTTGAATAGAGGTGCCATAAAATGATTTCCGAAAATCATAATCAGGCGGAAATAGGAAAAATCAGTACGTTCTACTCGGGGGGTAAAGCTCAGTAAAAGCAAACGGTGGGTCTTTGTAATTCTACACAGGAATATAGGATGCTGTTTGTTGGCTTCGTGCAAAGAAAGTTGCTGCTAAATAATGTGACAAGTTTTGTTATTAAGCTGCGCAACTGGAAATGAAAACCGTTAGATTTATCAAGCAATAGGATTGTATGGAAAGTTTCTGAAAAGAAATATACCTTCTCTCAATAATCGGGATTTGATTCTAATGATTGTAAAATTTAAAGTTTTATTCATTCCTGGCAGGGAATCCAAACTCCCGAATGCATGAATGATAAAGACATTGTCCTAAATTTTCAATGTTAGGACAGGAAAAAATGTATCTCTATCATTGTTGCATACTCAACGCAATAATAACAAATCGCATGGCATGAATCAAGATTATAATGTTTCATAACATCGGATTGTTAAATAGGAAAGAAACAAAGCAATGTTAGTATTATCGTCGCAACTGAAAAACGGAAAAACCCAATAGCGCCAAATGATTTTACTCCTGTCCTGAACGATTGAATTGTGTCGCATCTAGTGCGCTGAACAGCGCATCTGGTGTGCTACACAGCGCACTAGATGCGACACTCTGTTGCCATACGGAAAAAGCAGTTTAATTGATTTGCGCGAGTGATTTTTTCGGTTTTGAAGTGTAACGAGAATATGTATATTGCTTTGTATGCAACAAAAATAAATTCAATCATTTCACATGTTGCATTCACCGAAAAGAGACAATGCGCAGTGGGAAAAAAAAGTGCTCAAAATGCGAAAGAATTCTATATCTCAGCTCGGAGTGGAATGATTTCTGTAAATGTTACCTTCACTTGAAGGAAAATTTCTAAGGACGTGGTCTCATTGTCCGCACGGAACGGCTTGGGGAGCAAATGAGCTCATTTTACCCTGGTTTCCCAAACATTTCCTTGTTGTTCAGAAATTTCTTTGCTCGGTGTGACTCACGATCAACAAAATGATGCTGGCCCTATGTAAAATTTTCGGGAAAATCGTTTGAAGTAGGTTTCGTTCACCGCACGGCGCTGTGAATGAAGATATGGCTGATTGTACCCTGATTCCCCTAATATTGTTGTGTTTTTCAGAAATCAAAGAGGGGTTGTTATATATTTGTTGTTATCTTAACCATAGAAAAAAACAATATTTGCGAACAAATTTGAGTCAATTACTTTTAATTGTATTGCTCCACAATTGTTGAAAATCCTAGAATATGGAGTGAATTGTAGATCTATTGTAATGACAATATGCATTGTTCATATATAAAGGGTGATACGGTCAAAATTTGGTCAAGGGAAAACGCGTGTAAATCGGTGAAATCGTTTATTTAAAAAATCAAATTAAATTTCTTTTTCAAGTTCAATTAGTATAAAATTCAGGAAAAATATTCAGTTAGGCTTGCTTTTCCAAATCCGAATTGCCGGGCCTTACGCTTGACCCCTGCCATCAGATTTTGTACAGCCACCTTGTCCACCTTCTTCGCCGCAGAAAGCCAGTTTGCCTTGAACTGCTGCTCGTCCTTAGCAGTTTTTTGGTCTTCTTTAGGTTCCGCTTGACAATAGCCCAGTATTTCTCAATTGGGCGGAGCTCTGGCGTGTTGGGAGGGTTCTTGTCCTTGGGAACCACCTGCACGTTGTTGGCGGCGTACCACTCCATGGCCTTTTTACCGTAATGGCAAGATGCCAAATCCGGCCAAAACAGTACGGAACAACCGTGTTTCTTCAGGAAAGGCAGCAGACGTTTATTCAAACACTCTTTCACGTAAATTTCTTGGTTGACAGTCCCGGAAGCTATGAAAATGCTGCTTTTCAAGCCACAGGTACAGATGGCTTGCCAAACCAGATATTTCTTTGCGAACTTTGACAGTTTCGTGTGCTTGAAAATATCTGCTACCTTCCCCTTCCTTTTGCCGTATAAAACTCCTGTCCCGGAAGCTGCTTGTAGTCGGCTTTGACGTAGGTTTCGTCGTCCATTACCACGCAGTCAAACTTCGTCAGCATCGTCGTGTACAGCCTCCGGGATCGCGCTTTGGCCGTCGTATTTTGTTTATCATCGCGATTTGGAGTCACTACCTTCTTGTAAGTCGATAGTCCGGCTCGTTTTTTGGCTCGATGCACGGTTGTAGACGATACACCCAGCTTATTTGCGGCATCTCGGAGAGATAGGTTAGGGTTTCGCTTGAAACTACCGGCAACTCTCTTTGTCGTCTCAGCGGCTTCCGGTTTTCGATTTCCCTCGATCCAGACTTCCTGGCTGTCAACAAATGTTCCCCAAACACTTTAATTGCATTTGTAACGGTTGATTTGGCAACTTTTAGCGATTTTGCCAACTTTGCGTGCGAGTAGCTCGGATTTTCGCGATGCGCGAGCAAAATTTTGATACGCTGCTCTTCTTGCTTGGACGGCATTTTGACAACTGAAGAGTGAATTCCAAAATCAAATTAGGAGCAACATTCTACACACACACACCTTCAAAATAAGGGGTGTTCAGGTTTTTTAAATGCAAAATTGGAAGAAATACGTCAAGTTGATATTGACCAAATTTTGACCGTATCGCCCTTTATGATTCATGAACAATAAGATTCATGGTCAGAAAAAGATTTTAATGTGGTTTTATATTATTGTATCGTAATTTTATGGTTATTTTTATCCGGGATCCACGACTATCTCATAGTGTCGATAGATCTTCAAAAGATTCGGTGAACTTCATTGAATACATATCGATATACGTATAGCTTAAAAAGCTTAAGTTACATCTGTAGATCCTAAGTTATGAACTCAAGGATACTTTGGATGACCTAAAATATCTCAGATCATTTCAAAATGTCTGTTGACTTTCCAAAAGATTCATTGAATATGGTTGAATACATGTCGAAACTTTGTATAGCCGAAAAAGTTATAGTTACAACTGTCAGGGTGGCCACAGACTCGGGAAAATCGGGAAATGCGGGAAAAATGCGGGAATCCAAAATCATCGGGAATTTTTGTCACATGGAAGGAACCATACTCACACCTTTTTCAAATGATTTGAGTAGCGTTTTTGTCATTTACTCGGTCCACCGATCTCATTGTTCAGCTGTTCAAAACGTACGGCTTAGAGCATCTTCAGCGGTGGTCTTATTTTAACATCTCTATAGTTGATTTGCATCAGCAAACATAAAAAGAACCATCTAAAACTGACCAACTTTGCGTTCCCCGCACCGGTGTAGTATTTCTTGTTGTTAAACCCACCAACACTATCATCTTGTCAATCTTACAGCATCCAGAGATCAGAAGTTTTGTTTTTTTCAGACACCGAGGATTTTTCGCAAACTTTTTGCCATAGATTGGTTTGAGTGGTGGCGAGTGTGTGAATGCATGTATCTCATTTAAACGAGATTAAATAGTGCTGATAGTGATAGATAGAGCCACGCCAACCTATGACAAGAAGCACTTTCTGCGACGTTTCAACATGCCAAGGGATATGATCCTAGACATTTTGCGACAACTACAGTCAACTGATGAGTTTTTCCAGCTGTTGCGATGCAGCTGGATATGTTGGCCTTAGTGTTACATAGGTGTACTACAGCTTAACGGATGTTGGCGTATGTCCTCAGCTAGTTCTCTCAACGATAACAT
This sequence comes from Aedes japonicus, assembly GCA_034211315.2. NCBI lineage: Eukaryota > Metazoa > Arthropoda > Insecta > Diptera > Culicidae > Aedes > Aedes japonicus. The sequence goes on from JASCZW010009040.1 coordinate 33,652, forward strand.
GGGGGTTGGTGTCCCTGAGGAATTTTTGCAAATCTGTCCTTAAGACTTACGGCCCGCAGTATTTACGTCCCCCAATATCGGAAAAGGTGAAGAAACTGATGGACAAAAATTATCTCCCAAAAGTTTGATAAAAATATTGTAAATTCAGTGCACTTAGATACTCAGGGAACTTATCAGAAGCTCGGTATACTTCTTAGATTTAACTTAGACTTTCCCGAGGCTTAGCTATTCTCCCTGATGTCAAAGGACCATACCATAAAATCAGGGAACTTTCCAGAAAATCGGGGAGCTTTCCAGAAATTAAGGGTTCTTAGAAGTTCAGACAACTTTCCTGAAATTCAGATTGTTTCCTAGAAATTCAGGTAATTGTCCACAAATTCAAGGAGCTTACCACGAGTTCAGGGAAATTTTCAAAAGTAAAGGGTTCTTCACAGAAGTTCAGGTAACTATCCAGAAATTCAGGGAGCTTCCAGAAGTTTAGAAAACTTATCAGATTATTTTGAGTATTTTCAAGAGGTTTATAGAACTAGTCAAGATGTTCAGGGAACTTCCCAAAAATTCAAGGAACTTTCCAGAAAATTGGAGAACTTCCAATAAAGAACAGTCAAGAAATTCATGAAGCTTTTCAACAGTTTGCGGATCTTCCTAGAGGTTTAATGAACATCTTAGAATTTCATGAAACTTGCTAGACATATACAGAACTTCATAGAAGTTCAGCGAACATGTAGGAGTTCAAGAAACTTCCTTGAAGTTCTCATGAATTCAAAAAACTTCTCAGAACTTCAGGAAATGCTCACAAAGATCATGGAACTCCCCCATAGATCAGGAAACTTTCCAAAAAGTCAGCAAACATCTCAGACGTTCAGAGAACGTACCAGAAATTAAGAAAATTTCCCAGAAGTTCAGGGAACTTTCCAGAAGCTCGAAAAAACTCCCGGATGCTCTGGGGACTCAGCAGTTCTTCCAAGAATTTCAGAAAACTTCCTTCAAGATCGGGGAATTTTCCAGAATTTCAGAAAACGTCCCAGATAAACAATAAACTGGATTTTTTCAGCATTCGAAAAGCTTAGGAAACATACAAAAGATTTTTTCCATAAGTTTGAGGAGCTTCCTAGCACTTCAGGGATCTTTCCAGGTGATCGAGAAACTTTCCAATCGTTCCGAAAACATCCCAAAAGCTCAGAGTATTTAAGTTTTAGGAAGAACTTTAACTTCTAACTACTCGATAATTTTTCGAACCCAACCAAAACGAGAATAAAGAAACCAACTACTTTTTAATCAATCTCATAGAATTTCCACCTATTCACAATCTTGGAGATCATAAAAAGTTCTTGTACGGTTTAACAACATCTCGGTAATGCTAACTATTCCACAGAAATTCCACGGCTTCCAAGATTTTTTTTCAATTTCTCGTAAGTTATTTAAATATGTGTGCTATTTTGCTTTTATGAATATGTACCTGCTGGAAGGTAAAACAACTTCTGGGAAGCGAAATCTGATTTTATAAGTTCCCGTCATTTCCAGAAAGTTGTTCCTATTCCATGGATGATCAGCAAACTTTTTGGAAGTTCATCCAAGTTTCCAGAAACGTTAATAATTTTTCGGCAATTCAATGAACTTCTCTAAAGTTCCACCATTTCTCTTCTCGAAAGACAGCGAGCAAACTTCATGATTAGCTGGAAACTTCCAATTATTTTATTCAACTGCCGAGAAGTTTAATCAACTTCTGGCATGTTCATTATAGATATTTCCACCCAATCTTCATAGATATTCCGAAGTTTATTAAATTAAATTTTTAAAGAGTGCGTTCAGTAAGAAAATAAGAAGCTTATATAAGTTCTTAAATGATGCAAAATTGATCCGGTATAAAACAAAATTTACAAACACCGGTGCAGCGAAGTTTGTGCGTTTGGTCTAAACAAATAAATCCAAACCACGATTTGAACCACCGTTGAAGATGCCCTTAGAAGCTCTGGCTACATGGCTGTAACAGGTGAGGCCAGAAATGAAATTATCTCTCATGTGGTGGCGAATGTGTTTGAAGTTTAGCGAGTTGCGTTTGTAAGGGTGTTAACACATGGTGAAAGAAGCATTTGTGCAGCTGTGCTCAATGCCGTCTGACGTTGTTTGCCGGATTCCAGAGAGAAGAAAATGGTTTGGAAAAATTTTGGCTAGAACCATGGAAAGTGTCTGGTGGTAAATCAAACTGGAAAAAGTTTGGGAGCTCAGAGATTTAGCTACGAGTAATTTATATTAACTCAACTTAACAGTCGGGAAAATAAGGCAAACATGCGAGAAAAATTCGGGGAAAATGCGGGAATTTTCAAATTAAGATTGTATGGCCAACCTGAACTGTAGATCCTAAATTGTGAGCCCCAGGACAGTTTGGATGACCAAGAACATCCCTTACAACATTCCTTAAACGCATATATTTTTTAGTTTTCGCTGATCTTCTTCTAGCATTTCTTTCACAATTCGCTTATTGGTGGCTCTCAACTAAGTGTTGGATATGCACTTCCACAGTTGCTAAAGGTTGTTCGGAAACAAATTGCACCACTTATAAATGGCTGCAACTTTTTACCCGTTGGGTATTTTCTATTGAAATTTTGGGTGGAATTAGTTCAATGTGTATTTGTTTACGCTGTGTAAATTTCACTAGCAGATGTGCAATTGTTGCGAAGATGGAGTCGGAAAAACAGCAGCGGCGCAAAGAAATTTTGCGCACGTACCTCGAAAATTCGGATCTTTCCCATCGTGCCATCAGCAGGAAGCTGGGAATGGTACATTCTACGGTGTCTCGTGTTTTAAATCGATACCACAAACGATTGACTATCGATCAGAAAGAAAAAAGTTGCAAAAATGAACTCCATATAGTGTTAAGGATCAAAAGCGGGAAGTTCAAGCTATTTCGAGGAACAGTTCAGTTCGAGATGTGGCGAAGAAACTGAATCCAACCAAAACTTTCGTGCAAGATGCGAAATAACGTAAAGGACTACACACATACAAAGTCCAAAAGGCGCCTAATTGCAATGAACGGCAGAATACAGTAGGTAAAACACGTATACAAAAGCTGTACACAAAGATATCGACGAATCCATATTGCCTCGTTATGGATGATGAGACGTGTGTAAAAGCAGACTTCCGGCAGCTTCCGGGGCTCCAGTTTTCACTGCTTATCATAAAATCGATGTCCTTGAGGACATTAAAAAGCAAAAGATGTCAAAGTTTGCCAATAAAAATATAGGATTTGGCAAGCAATTTGCTCGTGTGGAAAGCGGAGCACCCCATTCGTGACAACTGGAACGGTCAATGGGCAGGTGTACCTAAAGAAATGCCTCCAAAAGCGTCTACTTCCTCTTCTGAGGTCACACGATGGTCCTACGATTTTCTGACCGGATTTAGCCTCGTGCCATTACTCGAAAGATGTTTTGCAGTAGTACAAGGCTAAGGAGGTAAATTTCGTGCCGAAGCTTCTCAACCCCCGAACGCACCGGTAATGGGCCATCATGAAGCACGCACTTCGCAAGCATTCTAAGGAAGTGAAACGGAGGAAGATATGAAGAAAAAATGGATTGCCACGCAAAAAAAAAAGTTGGTCCAAATGTTGTACAGGACCTTATGAGTAGTGTAAAGAAGATAGTTCGTGCATTTGGATATGGAATTGAAATTGAATAAAACAAACATGGGAAAATATTCATAACATGTTTTATTTTACTCTCTGAAAGTTTGAGATTGGTTGAACAGGTGAATTTTGCCGAATATTTGTGTGTGTCGCAATTTGATTCCGTACACCCTTTAATTCAGAGCTTTCGATGCCAGATACCATTTTTGCATTAGAATGAGATTGTGTGGCAAGTACAATCATACCCTATGACCAAGGAGTCGAGAAATTTTCCTTAACGAAAAATTCCTAGACCAGACCGGGAATCGAACTCAGCAACCTCCAGCATCGTGTTGCTTTGTAGCCGCGCCTTTACCAACTGAGCTAAAAGAGGACCCTGATAGAATTTAGAGTCAACTTGCAACAATTTTGCCGAAGACAGTGTTCATTGTTGATCAGTTTGTTAATTTATACAGGCATTTTTCTTCGGGTGTATCCAGATCAGTAATTTGTTTGACAGCAACAACTGATTGTTGCTTTTGTTCATGTTGCTGTGAAGCAATGTTGCTATCGGTAGTGTGTTGCAATAATGACAACACGTTTTTTGTCGCTGTTAAATGGAAACAATGTCGTTGCAACATGTGTTGCGAATCTCAGCATTTTTTCCACAGCAACTTGTCTCTTTCCCATCATCGATACAAGAGTGTGTTTGTTATCCTCCGTGTTTTGTTGTAATACATTCAAGATAGAACATTTCATTGTTGCAGAGTGAGAGAATAACGGGTGTATCACTCGTCAAAGTTATCTTATGTTTTAGATACAAAAACTGAATGTTTGACACACTGATTCCTGGTCAACTTACGACTGGACGAGCAAGATACAAATTCAAATTCCCTAACCGAACCCCACAGTAGAAGAAATTGCAAAATACCAATAAAATTAAAAGGAATTAACCCCACTTCGGAATTCGATTGCTGCCGTTTGTTGTCATAGCCGACTGAGATTGCCTTCCCGTAAACGACCAGTTCGGTCGATGTAAACGGTCCCGTCACGAGTGGGAATCGACGCAGCGCGATCATAGGACACCATAGGCGGCATTCCTATGATGTCGAGTGCCATACCGAGCGGCACTAGTTAGCCTAATCGGGCCATAAACCAATGTGATGTGTGTGTGAGTGTGTGCGTGTTCCGTGGGTCAAATCAAGTCGAGTTATTCGATGCGTTGCCACTGGGTTTGGCAGAGAGCCGTAAATATCGAGTTATAAAACTCGAAGGTCGTAAAAATATGTGCATATGCGAGGGATACTGCCCGTAAAATGCTGCACGATGTTGTTCGAAATATATGGCTTGGAAAAAATGCGATACTAATGACTACAATAATTCGATTTTGTTTTCCAAATTAATTGCACTCCGATGGGTGCAATTCGAACGGATGGATCCATTTTCGCTGTTGTTAAACGTCATGCATTTTTAACATACAAAATTCGACACAGCATCAAGCGGATCTCGCTATAAATTGCTGTCAATCAAATGGTGGACAGTTATGAATGAGCTTGCAATCAATCCTCCACTCCAAACTGACCACTAAAAGGAGCAACTCTCGGTCTGTCACTCTTAATTTTCACCACAATTGGGCTCCATTTGTGTATTCATCGATTCCTCGTACCAAGTCCAATCCATCACAAAAGAGCGAATCTGCAACATATAATACCAATTTCCGGAAAAAATCGTTGAATATTCGGCTCCTCTTAATGGATTCCATTAAATTGAATTATTTACGGACACGCAATTCACGCCACTTGACGCCACCATTTAAGCGCCCGTGTGTTTGTCCCCTTCCCGGCCTTCAGGAAATATTTAATGAACTTGACCAATTCGCAACCGGCTCCCTCCGCAGCTCAAAGATCCACACACCCGCTCGCCGTGTTTCAATTATTACATTACTACCGTGCAATTTAATTCAATTAAAACCGTCTGGGGTTACCTTGCATCCGGGGTCTGATGATCTCTGCAAACAAATAAAATAAAAAAAACAAGACTAGCTTCATTTTTATTACAGTACGATTTTGTAGGCCTGTGGTTTGAATTTTCAACTGGACCTGGATGTCGCTCCGGAACAATCAACAACACCTACCGGTTTGCAGGCGGCAGCAAGCCATTCGTCATATTTTATCCCGAAATGATTAACGGTGTGTCGCAGACAGAGCCACCCGTGAGAGTCAGCGAATGAAGTCAGTCGGAAAAAGTGGCACCCGAAGCCACAACCGCATGGCGCAGCAAAGTCGGGTCCATGTCGTTAACATTAATCTGATTATTTTTATGGGACTTTAATTTGAATTTTTAAACATTGACCAACACACTGCGGTAGCTTGCGGCCGGTGGCAGAAGCTGACATTGACAGTAGGAGAAAGGCATGCCACGCAGCCTTCGGAGATAATCAGGTGTTTGAAGGTGATTTCCATTTTATAAGCGTTGGAATTTATCGCGTTAAATGGGGATTGCACGGGCACGGGCTCGAAATCCCAAAGCTCACCGGTCCTTTCTTTTGAGCCTGGGCATGAGCATGATTGAACGTCAGAGGTTGCTACTCCGTTATTGCCAGCTGTAATTGCACAGAGAACCAACAGATGTTGCTTGGGACTAACATACATCCTCAATGTGTGAAAACTGTCAAAGAAAGGGTAGGAATATGTTGACTTGATACTCACTTCATTGGAAGTCGAGAAAATGGGATGTTGGGTAAAGCTTTCGTTTTAGTTAACGGAACGCTAAATTTCGCGATATCTAGTAAATTATTTATACATTAGACTGATTTCCGATTTGGACCACTTCGTATGAATAGTACAAATAGCCGGTTTGAACCGATTCAAACCACCTGTAAGGATGTTGTTAGGGTTGAGCATGAGCATGATTGACCGCAAGAAGTTGCTACTCCGCTGTTATGGGATCAGCTGTCATTACACAAAAAACCAAAAGATGATGCTTGGAACTATCATACATCCTCAATCTGTAAAAACTTGTGATCCCTAACTAAGCCAATATCGGCGCTGGCCTCGCCCGAAATTCAGGTCAAGTAGGCAATGGGTAGGAATATATTGACGTGATACTCGCTTTATTGGAAGCCGGGAACACCTCTGCACTTCCACGAGAAATCACTGGGATGTTGCATAAAATGGTTGAGTTTGTGGCGGGATCCGTTTTGGTTAACGATGTCCTGAATTCAACTGACGTCAGCAGCGAATAAGATATTTAAGTATATTCCCGATTTATCTTCTGTACAGAGATGCACATTAAAGCTATTCAAATTTTTGCGCCGATTCAAACCAACAGTAAGAATAGAATGCTGTTGGGGCCACTCACAAGGATGGGTAGTTTAGTACAGCAGAATACAAAAATATGGTAAAACATTGAGTTTGAAGACCGATTTAAACCAACAGTAAAGATGCTGTTGGGGCCACTCACAATTGTGAACGGTTTAGTATGGGTGTTGTTAGGGTTACTCACAAAGTGTGGAAGCCTGCTATCACCGTAAGAACAAGTTAAATTTTAATAACGCCTGAAAGTCGATTTGGACTGATGTTAACCACCAGTAAGGGCGCTGTTGGGGCCATTCACAAAGTGTTCTAGTCGTTTTCATTGGGAAAACAAGGCAAATTTTAACAACGCTTAAGAGCCGCTTTGGTTCGATTCAAATCAACAATATGGATGCTGCTGAGAATACTGACAACTCCATGGTTTGCTACCACATGATTGATCTAAGTCAGCTGAAGTTGCACATAGAATCAACAGAATGCCACTTGAAATATATATTAAATATGTTTATGGAGGTAATCAATAGAGATATTTAAATATAAGCACACTGCCGTTACACGCATAATTGTCCCATTTCCTATGGGATTCCCTATATACATGGGACAGTTATGCTTATAACGGCAGTACAGGTTTCACGAAACAATAAGGCTGCTTTGGGGCCTCTCCAGAAAGTGTGATGCTGATATTTTATTTAGAAAATAATGCAAATTTAAATTAAAGGGTGTTCCGGTCAAAATTTGGTCAAACAGTAATGTGTGTGAGTCGATCAACTGGAACACGACGAAGAGGTGCGCAGCGCGCAAGGTGGATCGACCAGGTGGAGGATGATTTGCGGACACTTCGCAGACTGCGCGGCTGGCGACAGCTGGCCATGGACCGAGTGCAATGGAGACGACTTCTATGCACAGCAAGGGACACACAGGCCTTAGACTGATTGGATGATGGAAGGAAGTGAGTCGATCAAAGTTTTTATTAATAAGTCAAATTATTTTTTCAAGTTCAGTTAATACAGAATACAGGAGAAATATTCAGCTATACCTTCTTTTTACCGAATGCGAATTGCCGGGTCTATCGTTTAACACCATGAGATTATGTATAGTCTCCTTGTCCACTTTATTCGCAGAACGCCAGTTGAACTGTTTCTCGCTCACAACAGCTTGTTGAGTCTTCTTAGGGTTCCGCTTTACCATGGCTCAATATTGTTCGATTGAGTGGAGGTCTGGCGTGTTGGGAGGGTTCTTGTCCTTGGGCACCACTTGAACGTTGTTGGCAGCATACCACTCCATGGACTTTTTTCCGTAACGGCAAGATGCCAAATCGTTGAAGGCGCCACTCCCAGCCTCTTTGCGATATCTCGGAGAGGTGTCGAAGGTTGAGGTTCCGCTCGAAACAACGGGCAATTCTTCTTGTCGTCGCTGTGGCCTCCGACTTTCGATTTCCCCACAATCCAGCTTTCTTGGCTGTCGATACACGTTCACCGAATACTTAACGTTGGTAATTGTTGATTTAGTCACATTCAACAATTTCGCCAACTTGGCGTAAGAGTAGTTTGGATTTTCGCCATGCACGTGCAAAATTTTGATGCGATGCTTCTCTTCCTTCGTCGACATTTTGATAACTGAAGGGCCAATCTCAAAAGCAAAACAGAGGCATAATGCTACACGCGCACATCTTCAATAGGGGTATGCAAAAAAATTTAATGCACGATGAAAGGAAATGCGTCAAGTTTAAGTCGACCAAATTTTGATCGAAAGACCCTTTAAGTGCCGATATGGTCTCATTTGAACCAGCAGTAAGGATGCTATTGGGGCCACTCACAAAGTATGTGACTTTCAATTTGTACAACTAAGTTCTTCAAGCTGTTTTACTACTATTACTTATTTTTGCATCAAGCAAGTTGCATGTTCTAAATAGCAATCTATTCTAATCCACCTAAAATTACGACTGTTCGATTTGGTGAAATTAGAGTCTCTAGAAGCATTGAGGTTGAGATTGAAGATTGGGTGAGCTACCGGTATAATTTTACGGACATTTTGTGTTTTCAATCGTAATGGCCAATTTTGTTTCCAAATTTATTGAAACCGTCTTTATTGTGCCCTAAAAAAAATCTGGACGGTAACGAAGTACCCCAGACAGCTCATTCACCCTTATAAAGATAAAAGCTAGATCATCTAGATATCGGGCACTTCATTTTAGAAATAGCGAAATAGCAGCGCTCAAAGTGTTCGTATATGCAAGTTTTTCACAGCGTTTTGCTGTTTGGAAACAGTAATGCTCGGTCTGTTTTTTTACAGTTTAAAACTAAATTGGTTCCAAAGTATTCATCATGCAGAAAGAGAAAGGGAAATATTTGTGCACAGTTACCTGCAAAATCCATCTGTGTCAACTAGGGGGCTGGCATCACTGCTGAATTATCCTAAACATACTGTGGCGCGAGTGATTCAAAAGTACAAGGAAATATTAACAAGTGCAAATCAATTATGCAAATCAAGTGTCGGAGTGAAACCGTTGATCGTCAACTGCGGGTGAAGGTCATTCGGAACATCTCGGGAAAAAAAACTGAATGTCTGCCGATACTACGGTGTGGTAGAATCCGTCTCAGCGAATACCGCATGGTTGCCACTCAGTTAAAGGGTGTATCGGTCCAAATGGACAGAACATGAGCTGTGCATATTGATTATATTGTTAGTTATATTGCCAATAGAAAAATGATGAAAAATTAGTTTTTTCTATGAAAAATACAAAAATACACTTTTTTTAACAAGCTGCAATCAATAATCTTTATTTTGACTTATTAACAATTCGATTATGTCTAAACGGATCCGAGATAGGCTTAGGTTTATTATGCTGAATACCATTACACCGAACTATCATTGAGCAAATTAAGGTCATTAGCCAAATAGGTCATTAAGCCGAATTTTGAAATGCGGAAGATTAAAATATTTTATGAAACCCTCTCGGCATGAAACTAATGAACTTTTATGGGAAATTAAGCCTTCTTTCAAATCATGAGCAGTCTCATTTCCAAACTTTCTATCGGCATAAGGTTGCATTTATTTCTTCTGGAAATCTTTTGGACATGAAACTCATAAACTTTTCCGGGAGATTGTTTATCTTCTTTCTCATTTCGAATCTGAAATTCTGCTCACATACAGTACTGGACAAAATAAAGTATGCACCTTCCATATTTTCAAAATTTGTCATACCTATTATCCAGCAACTATGAAAGATAACATTTCGATATCTTTGGGCGAAAATAAGAATTACATAGTGATATTTTCATCAAAACACAAGGTTTATTGGATGATTGTTCTAAAATTAAGCACCTCGCGCCTCAATACCGGCTTGCAGGCGTCGTGGCATATTTTCGACGAGATTTTGGATGTATTGAGGGTTCAAATTCATCCAGGCCTTCTCCAGAGCTTCAAATAGTTTGTCACGGTTGGTCACGTCTCCTTTGTCAACGTTTTGATCCAGAATAGACCACAAATTTTCGATAGGATTCAAGTCCGGGCTTTGAGGTGGCCATTCCAATAGTTTGATACGTGAAGCACGGAAGTAGGCAGTGGTTTTGTGGGCGGTGTGCTTGGGGTCGTTATCTTGTTGAAAAGTAAACTTATTCTGCAAACCAGCTTTACGTGTCTTCTTCAGAGTTCTTTTTAAATGCTGATGTAAGAGTCAGCAGTCATTATTCCATCTATTTTGACAAGATATCTAACACCAGAGCAAAAAAGGACTCCCACACCATGATATTGTCACCTCCGTGTTAAACTGTTTTTTGAACATTTTTTCTGCAAGTTTTTCTCCAAGTTTTGTCCAGAGTCGTGTCCTCTGTTTACGACCAAAGAGCTCGAGCTTGCTCTCATCATTCCAAAGAACCTGTTTCCAGAAGTCTAATGGCTTGTCGGTGTTCTTTTGGGCAAAGTTTTGGCGTTTGATGCTACAGAAGTCATAGTCGAGCGATTTCTCTGTTTAAAAGACCCTTTTGACGATTTTAAACCATGAGTTTGTGGATTCTTGAGATTTGTTTCCCATCTTATCGGAAATGCACTTGATATGATACATTAACAACAAACAAGTTTTTTTTACGATGCTATGCGGTTCGAGAGGTAGGAAAACATTTGCACGCTGTACGCCAAGATGCACAGTTGTGGTTGTAAAGGGTGTATTCGATAAAAATGGCACACACATATATACTCATCAAAATTAAAGTGATTATCGGATTTTCTTGAAATTTTCAGGGAATGAAGAACTACTAATAAGTTTTGATTTACAACATTTGTTTTATTTAATTTCGTTTCCAATCCCGAATGCCCGCACCTTCCTTTTCACTCCACCCATCAAAGTTTGTACAACCGATTTTCCCAGTGTTTTTGTTGTTTTTACCCAAATTTTCTTCAATTCTAGTTCTGTTTTTATAGTTTTGGGATGTTTGCGAAGTTCCGTTTTCATAATTGCCCAGAATTTTTCAATTGGACGAAGTTCCGGTGAATTTGGTGGGTTCATATCCCTTGGCACAAAATTGACTCCGTTGGCTCGGTACCACTCCAATACGTTTCGAGCGTAGTGGCAGGATGCTAGATCAGGCCAAAACAGAGCTGATCCTTTGTGCTTCTTAATGAATGGCAAGAGACGCTTCTTAAGGCACTCTTCCGTGTAAATCGCACCGTTTATTGTTCCGGAAGTGATGAAGGAGCACTTATTTCACCACATTCGCAAATCGCCTGCCAGATTAGAAACTTCTTTGCAAATTTCGATAGTTTCTTCTTCGAACATCCTCCGGAACATCGAACTTCGACTTGGCAACGAAATATTCTTGCCCAGGAAGTTGACGGAAGTCGGCCTTGACGTATGTTTCGTCATCCATCACGATGCAACCGGATTTGGTGAGCAGCTTCGTCTTCTCTTTATTCTGTAAAGTT